>JAACNH010003403.1:0-29380 GCA_019447015.1 Hymenochirus boettgeri
AGAGACAGGTAATCAGCGCTGATTAGGACTGTGACACAGCTGAATGTAATAAAGAGACAGGTAATCAGCGCTGATTAGGTCTGTGACACAGCTGGATGTAATAAAGAGACAGGTAATCAGCGCTGATTAGGTCTGTGACACGGCTGAATGTAATAAAGAGACAGGTAATCAGCGCTGATTAGGTCTGTGACACAAAAACGGCTATTTAATAAAGAGACAGGTATCAGTGCGATTAGTCCTGTGATACAGCTGAGTGTAATAAAGAGATAGGTATCAGCACGATTAGGACTGTGACACTTCTGTGTAATAGAGACAGTAATCAGCGCTGATTGGACTTGACAACGGCTGAATGTAATAACGAGACGTAATGGCGCTGATTAGGACTGTGACACTTCTTGAATGTAATAAGAGACCGGTAATCAGCGCTGCTAGGTCTGTGACAAATCTGAATGTAATACAGAGACACGGTAATCAAGCTGATTCAGGTCTTGACCACAGCGGCAGGGAATAAAAGAGAACATTAATCAAGCGCTGATTAGGTCTGTGACACGGCTGAATGTAATCAAGAGACAGGTAATCAGCGCTGATTAGGACTGTGACACGGCTGAATGCAATCAAGAGACAGGTAATCAGAGCTGATTAGGACTGTGACACAGCTGAATGTAATAAAGAGACAGGTAATCAGAGCTGATTAGGTCTGTGACACAGCTGAATGTAAAAAAGAGACAGGTAATCAGCGCTGGTTAGGTCTGTGACACAGCTGAATGAAATAAAAAGACAGGTAATCAGCGCTGATTAGGAAGTTGACACAGCTGAATGTAATAAAGAGACAGGTATTCAGCACTGATTAGGTCTGTGACACAGCTGAATGTAATAAAGATACAGGCAATCAGTGCTGATTAGGTCTGTGACACAGCTGAATGTAATCAAGAGACAGGTAATCAGTGCTGATTAGGTCTGTGACAGAGCTGAATGTAATAAAGAGTCAGGTAAGAAGCACTGATTAGGTCTGTGACACAGCTGAATGCAATAGAGAGACAGGTAATCAGTGCTGATTAGGTCTGTGACACAGCTGAATGTAATCAAGAGACAGGTAATCAGTGCTGAACAGGTAATCAGTGCTGATTAGGTCTGTGACACAGCTGAATGTAATAAAGAGACAGGTAATCAGAGCTGATTAGGTCTGTGACACGGCTGAATGTAATAAAGAGACAGGTAATCAGCGCTGATTAGGTCTGTGACACAGCTGAATGTAATAAAGAGACAGGTAATCAGCACTGATTAGGTCGAGACAGGTAATCAGCGCTGATTAGGTCCGTGACACAGCTGAATGTAGTAAAGAGACAGGTAATCAGCGCTGATTAGGTCTGTGACACAGCTGAATGTAATAAAGAGACAGGTAATCAGCTGATTAGGTCTGCGATACAGCTGAATGTAATAAAGAGACAGGTAATCAGCGCTGATAAGGTCTGTAACACAGCCGAATGGAATCAAGAGACAGGTAATCAGCGCTGATCAGGTCTGTGATACAGCTAAATGCAATCAAGAGACAGGTAATCAGCACTGATTAGGTCTGTGACACTTAGGTCTGTGACACAGCAGAATGTAATAAAGAGACAGATAATCAGCGCTGATTAGGTGTGTGACACAGCTAAATGTAATAAAAAGACAGGTAATCAGAGCTGATTAGGTCTGTGACACAGCTGAATGCAATCACAGGTAATCAGAGCTGATTAGGTCTGTGACACAGCTGAATGCAATCGAGAAGGTAATCAGCGCTGGTTAGGTCTGTGACACATCTGAATGTAATAAAGAGACAGGTAATCAGTGCTGATTAGGTCTGGGACACAGCTGAATGTAATAAAGAGACAGGTAATCCGCTGATTAGGACTGTGACACAGCTGAATGTAATAAAGAGGCAGGTAATCAGCTGATTAGGACTGTGACACAGCTACCCAAAACCAAACTCGAACCCGAGTTCAAGCCTAACTTTATGAGTTTGGAGAAACTTGAACTATTCGGACTTAGTTTGTTTTTCCGGACTCGCGGTTGTATTTCTGATAATTATCGTAAATCCGATAATTATCGAATTTACGGGCCGTTCGCTAACCCTAGAATGTATTGTTCTCTAACCATCGAATTTATCATTCTTTTTTGGTAACCCTCGAATGTATGGATCATTTTCGCTAACCCTTGAATGTATCATTTGCTAACCCTTGAAAGTATCATCCATTTTCAGTAATCCTCGAAAGTATCGTTCGATTTTGGTAACCCTCGAATTGTCCGTACCTCAAATGTAGCTTGTGCAAAACCCGACAATTGCCCGCTCGTGTTTTTAAGTGTTTTAACAGGTTTTGGTGACAGTGACATGTTCCCCAGACCATTTCTCAGGTGCCACACACATTTACAGTAAGTTACCATTGTTAGCTGTAAACCACCCAGACTTTTCGAACTATCACTCCCCATTGACTTTAATGGGTCCGAATTCCAACTTCCACTGAAGTTCAAAAGTTTGAAAATGGACCGAACTTTATATAGTTCGGCCATCTCTAGTGATGAGGCTGAATCACAGAGGAAGCCTGGTAGAAGGAATATTCTGCAGGCTGACACTCCTTACAGAAACTATATTCAGTGCTAAGAATAATCCTATATCCCTGCCCCAGGTAATTTTTAATGTAACTGTTTTTTAAAAAAGAAAAAAACTTTAAATGTGCTATGGTTCTCCTTTTAAAGGCTTTTAAATCTCCTTTAAAGGCTTTTAAATCTATTGCTTTTATTTACATCTTCTCAGTTAATTGACTATCATTGGCAAAATTTTTGTCAGAAATCTTTTTACAGCTAAATTGATGGTTTGGAAACCTATAAAATTCCATTTACATGTATATTGTTACTACCTGCAAAGTTCAGAACCATTATGAAATTTACTGTTCCCTGGTTAAGAATAAGAAAAAATTACAGGTACAGGTGTATTTTTTTTTTTGTAGTAAGAAGAAAAAAAATCATAATTAGATTTTGATGAAAATTACAGGTGTTGTTCAACATTGTCCTCTTAGTGCATGGAAACAGATGTAAGTAGAGACTGTATAGAATGAGGATAATTACCCTCTAAATTATTGTCTTGGCCTCTTATCTTCCTGTAATCATGTCTTTTTTATAATCTCCTGGATTCCAGCAAAGGGCAGAGACCTACAATGTTGTCTAACTCCCACATTTAATATGGGCTACCAATTATCTACCATAGAAATGAATTCACATTAAACCAGGAGTATAATTCTGTAGGTGATGTTTATAGCACCAACTCTTAGCATTTCCAGAAAAAGTGTTTAGTTAGTAAGCTCTTGTTGGACCTCATTCTACAGGTTCCAAACAAATAAAGAAGGACATCTGTCTTATTTACATTGTTGCATAGTTAATTTTGAGTTGGAAAAGCCCATAGTCCATCACAATCAACCCATCCATGAAAAACCCAGTCTCCCCAACCCAACAAAGAATGATTTCCATCATCCAAGTTGTCCATGGCCCCCAGTGCACCAAAATAGACAAGGAAACAACTAACCACATGTGCCCACACATAATACAGTCACCAGTTGTAACCCTGTATTTCCTGCTTGTCCGAGACATATAAGCCTCCTTTGAATGTATTCAGTAATTCAGCCTACAAAACAATTTCAGACTAAGGACAGAGGAACACTGTCCTTAGTAGAGATGTCCGAACTTCGCAAAATCCGGTCCGCTTGAAGATCCGCAAATTTTTGAAAAAATTCGAAAATTCGAAAATCCGCGAGCGGACCCATTAAAAGGAAAAATACCCTCAAAATTACGAGATTTCTTGTATTTTCGAAAATTTTCTAAACTACGAGTTTCTCGTATTTTCGATATTTTTCAAAAATACGAGAAAACTCGTAATTTCGAAAATTTTTTGAAAATATGTATTTTCGAAAATACGAGTAATCCTCGTAATTTCGAAAATACGTATTTATGGAAATAAGAGAAATCCTCGTATTTTCGAAAAATTTCGAAATTACGTATTTTCGAAAATTTTCGAAATTACGTATTTTCGAAAATTTTCGAAATTACGTATTTTCGAAAATTTTCGAAATTACGTATTTTCGAAAATTTTCGAAATTACGTATTTTCGAAAACTTTCGAAATTACGTATTTTCGACAAATTTTTCAAAAATACGAAAAAAGAAAAAAAATCCCCCCCCCGCGTTCGAAGTTCGGAAGGGGAAAATCCGGAAAAACCCACAGTTCGCGAACGGGATAAATCCGCGGCGGATCCGGTTCGGATCTGGCGAACCGCCCTCCCTAGTCCTTAGGTAAATAGCCCTGGGGGAACCGTGGAACTTTAGAACCTCGTGAAAAGTGAGGTTTTGGCGGGTGCTAATCATTTTAAAACCAAACTTTTTTTAGGCTGGCCATTCCCTTTTTTAGCTACAAACAACAGTCGTGAGTTTCTACCACTCACAAATCTGTCTCCTATGAAATACAGGATGTACTTTGCAGACCAGCATGGGTGATTGCCCTTTTACTGGATTTTCCCTACTGGGTGTTAATGCAATACCCCCGAGTGCACCGTCCAATAATTTTTGGTTCAAATCTTTCTCTATGATATTCCTATTATATTCTATTCGATACCATTGTTTGAGGTTAAAAACAGAATTGGCTCTGTTTAGGTTCAATTTTTTTAAAACTTTCTCTCAAAGAAACACTGGTTTCTATTTTTCTACATTCACATAAATCTTTAGAGGCCTGTCAGGCTTTGATTTATTCGATTTCACTGGTACATTTGGTACCATGGTCGCCTGTTCTCATGATTGTGCTTCATATACATAACCGTAGTCGTGTTGGCGCTAAATTGGAATTTAATGAGTTTTAGAAAATATAAATGTCTGAACTTAGTTCTTTTGGGTTTGTAATCTCTGGTAGCAATTTAATTTTTAAAACATTAACGAAAAAAACCTTTTCAGAGCTGGTGGTCGTCCATTCAGTGATGCCCAGTTGTGATCCGACCCGGTCCGCGGCGGATTTGACCCTCTTCTGCGAACAGCGAATATCGTGATTTTTCCGTTGTTTCCGCCTCCCGCACTTTTCACGAACAGCGATTTTCGAAATTTTCCGAAATTACGAGGATTTCACCGGTATTTTTCAAGAATGCGGGAAATTGTCATTTTCGAGGAACCCTTGTATTTTCCGAGGAGTTTTTTTCAATTTAATATGGTTTTAATGGGTCCCGCTCGGGATTTTTTCGAATTTTTCAAATTTTTTCGAAAATTCGCGGATCTCAACGGACCAGGTTTGCGAAGTTCGAACATCTCTATCCCATACAATGGCCTCTGTTAAAACAGAGCGGGGAAACACCCCTAACTTTATAGTGAACCCAGGGACACTCCTCTAGGCGCAAATCTACCTAACCCTAGATTACATCAATATAACCACAAACACCCTAGAATCTTATGTCTGGGCACTTCTAGAGATTGCTAGGAGCATTGTGACTAGATGACTACCTTCATTTTCTTTCAATTGAATTTCCAGGATTATTGTTAGAGATGCAGGGAAAGGTGATGTACTGTGTTTAGCCCGTCCAATGTTTAACGGAGGTAACCCTTTTGAAATAAAAAATACACAAACGTGGTAAATAGGTGAAACTTATGGCTAGAATAATCATAGCAGCTTTCCAAACATTCTGTTTCCTAGAAAGTGTATAAGGTACCCTTCAATGGTAACTACGATAATCATAACAAGCCTGTCAAACATTCTAGTTTCCTATAAAGTGGTAAAGAAAGTGACACCTTTTTGGTAACTAGACTAAAACCATAACACGCTGTCAGAACATTTAGTTCCTATAAGTTGTATAAAGTGATCCCTTTATTGGTAACTAAGTAATCATAGCAGCTTTTTCAGAACATGTCTAGTTCCTATAAATTGGGTAAAGGTGATACCTTCATTGGTAACTAAGAGAATCATAGCAAGCTTCAGAACATCTATCCTATAAAGTGGTATAAAGGTGCCCTTCATTGTAACTCAGATAAGCCATAACACGCGTCAGAACATTCTAGGTTCCTTAAAGTGGTATGAAAGTGATACCTTTATTTGTACTAAGTAGATCCATAACAACTGTCAGAACATTCTAGTTCCTATAAAAGTGGTATACAGTGACACCTTTATTGGTACCTATTAATCATAGCAAGCTTCAGAACTTCTAGTTCCTATACAGTGGTATAAAGGTGATCCCTTTATTGGTAACGTAAGATATCATAGCAAGGCTTTCAGACATTCGTAGTCCTATAAAGTGGTATAAAAAGTGATCCCTTTATTCGGTAACTAATATATCATAGCAAGCTTCATTCAGAATCTTCCTAGTTCCTATCAAATGGGTATAAAGGTGATCCCTTTATTTGGGTAACTAAGAATAATCATAGCAAGCTTTCATGAACATTCTAGTTCTATAAAGTGGTGTAAGGTGACACTTCATTGGTAAACTAAGAAAATCATGAGCAAGATCTTTCAGAACATCTAGTCACTATAAAGTGGTCGATATAAGGGTGATACCTTCATTTGGTAACTAAGGATAACTCTAGCAAGCTTCAGAACATGTCTAGTTCCTATAAAGTGGTGTAAAGGTGCACCTTCATTTGGGTACATAAGATAATCATAGCAAGCTTTCAGAACATTCTAGTTCCTATACAGTGGTATAAAGTGACACCTTCTTGTAACTAGATATCATAACAAGTTCAGAACTTCAGTTCCTATAAGTGGTATAAGGTGACACATTCATTTGTACTAAGATAATCATAACAAGTCTGTCAGAACATTCTAGTTCCCTATAAGTGTGTATAAAGTGATACCGTCATTTGGTAACTAAGATAATCATAACAAGCTGGTCAGAAAGTCTAGTTCCTATAAAGTGGTATAAAGGTGATCCCTTCATTGTAACTAAGATACTCATACAGCTGTCAGTAATTCTAGTTCCTATAAAAGTGGATAACGGTGATCCCTTTTATTTGTAACTAAGATAATCATAGGCAAGCTTCAGAACATTCTAGTTTTTCCTATAAAGTGGATAAGGTGGACACCTTCATTGGTACTAAGATAACCATACAACTTTCAGAACATTCTAGTTCCTATAAAGTGGTATAAGAATGATTACCTTATTGGTAACTAAGATACATAACAAGCTGTCCAACATTCTAGTTCCTATAAAGTCGTATAAAGGTGATACCTTTTATTGGTAACCAGATAACATACAAGCTGTCAACATTCTAGTTCCTATACGTGGTATAAGGTGACACCTTCATTGGTACACTAAATAATCATACAAGCTTGCAGAACATTCTAGTTCCTACTAAAGGTGGATAAAGGTATACCTTATTTACTATGATAATATAGCTAACACCAGCTGTTCAGAACACTTCTAGGTTCCTATAACGTGTAGTAGAACGGGACCACCTTATTTTGAACTACAGATCAATCATAGCAAGCTTTCAGAACATCCTAGTTCCATAAAGTGGGTCATAAAGTGATTCCCTTTATTGGTTACTCAATGATAATCATAGCAAGCTTTCAGAACATTCTAGTTTCCTATAAAGTGGTACAAGGTGAATGCCTTTAATTGGTACTAAGAAAATCTAGCAGCTTTCGAATATCTAGTTCCTATAAAGTGGTATAAGGTATCCCTTTATTGGTAACGAAATATCATAGCAAGCGTTTCAGAACATTCTAGTTCCTATAAAAGGGTGTAAAGGTGACACCTTCAGGTGAACTAGATACTCATACACATCTTTCCAGACCATTCTAGTTCCTATACAAGTTGCGTATAACGGTATCCCTTTATTGGTACTAAGAATCTAGCACAGCTTTCAGAACATTCTAGTTCCCTTAAGTGGTGTAAAGGTGACACCTTCATTGGTAACTAAGAATAATCATAGCACGCTTTCAGAACATTCTAGTTTCCTATAAAGTGGTATAAGGTGACACCTTCATTGTAACTAAGATAATCATAACAAGCTTCAGACACATTCTAGTTCCTATAAAGTGTATAAGGGTGAACCCTTCATTGGTACTAAGAATAATCATACAGCTGTCAGAACCTGCTAGGTTCCTATAAAGTTGTATAAAGTGAATACCTTCATTGGTACTAAGATTATCTCAACAAGCTGTCAGAACATTCTAGTCCTATAAAGTGTATAAGGTGTACCTTCATTGGTAACTAAGATAATCAATAACAAGCTGTCGAACATTCTAGTTCCTATAAGTGGTATAAAGTGACACCCTTTATTGTACTAAGAAATAACATATACAAGCCTGTCAGAACCTTCTAGTTCCTATGAAGTTGTATAACAAAGGGACACCTTCATTGGTAACATGATATCATAGCAAGCTTTCCAGACATCTAGTGCCTATAAAGTGGTAATAAGGTGATACCCTTATTGTAACTAAGATATCATAGCAAGCTTTCAGAACACTCTAGTTCCTATAAAGGGTAAGAAAGTGGTGACACCTCATTGGTAACTAAGATACCATAACAGTCTTTCAAACATTCTAGTTCCTATAAGTGTCATAAAGGTGATCCCTATGGTACTAAGATAACATAAGCACAAGCTTGTCATAACACGCTAGTTCCTATAAAGTGGTAATATTGTGATACCTTCATGGTAACTAAGATAATCAAACAGCTTTTGTCAGAACATTCTTGAGTTCCTAAATTATCTATAAGGTGACACCTTCATGGTAACTAAGAATAACCTAACAAGCTGTTCACGAACATCCCTAGTTCCTATACTATGTGTATAAAGGGACACCTTCTTGGTAACTAATAACCATAACAAGCTTTCGAACTTCTAGTTCCATATACTTGGTATAAAGGTGACACCTTTATTTGGTAACTAAGATAAATCAAACAAGCTTCAGAACATTCCTAGTGTCCGATAAGTGGTATAAAATGGTGATACCCTATTGGTACTAAGATAACCTAGAGACGCTGTCAGAACTCTAGTTCCCACTATACAAAAGTGCGAATAAAAGTGACCACCTTCATTGCTACTAATATCATCATGCAAGCTGGATCAGAACATTCTATTCCTATACAGTGGTATAAAGGGATAACCCTATTGGTAACTAAGATAATCAGCCGCTTTCAAACATGCTAGTTCCTATAAAGTGGTATAAAGGTGACCCTTCATTGGGTAACTAAGATAATGCATACCAAGCTGTCAGAACATTCTAGTTCCTATAAGTGTGTATAAAGTGACCCCTTTCATGTGGTGAACTAGATAATCAATAACAGCTGTCAGGACATTCTAGATTCGCTATAAAGTGGTATAAGAGGTGATACCGTTCTTGGGTTAACTAAGATATACCATCAGCCCTGTCAGAACTTCGAGTTTCCTATAGATGGTATAAGGGTAATACCTTCTTGGGGTAACTAAGATACACCTAGCAAGCCTGTCAGTAACCTTCTAGTTTCCTATAAAGTGATATAAAGGTGACACCTGTCATTGGTACTAGATAAACCTATCAGCAGCTTTCAGAACATTCTAGTGCCTATAACAGTGGTATAAAAGGGTGTCCCTTCATTTGTAACTAAGATAATCATAACACTCTGTCCAAACATTCTAGTTCCTATAGTGGTTAAGTGTGATACCCTTATTGTAACTAAGATAACCCATAGCAAGCTCTCCAACATTCTAGTTTCCTATAGTGATTATAACGGTTATACCACTCTATTGGTACCTTAAGATAATCATAGCAGCTTTCAGAACATTCTAGTTCCTTATCAGTGATAATAAAGGGTGATAACCTTCTTGGTAACTAAGATAATCAGCAAAAGCAAGCTTGCTTTCCGAACATCCTAGTTCCTATAAAGTGGTATAAAAGGTGATACCCTTATTGGTAACTAAGATAATCATACAACTTTCCAGAACATCCCTAGTTCCTAAAAGTGTGTATAAAGGTTCGTACCTTCATTGGTACCTAAGATAATCATAGCAAGTCTTGCCCGAACATCCTAGTTCCTATCAAAGTGGTATAAAGGTATACCCTATTGGTAACTAAGTAATCATACAAGCTTTCCGAATCCTATTTCCTATAAGTGTTATAAAGGTGAGTACCCTTATTGGTAACAGATAATCTAACAAGCTTCAGAACATTACTAATTTCCTATAAATGATATAAAGGTGAACCTTCATGTAACTAAGATAATCATAGCAAGCTTTCGAACTCCAGTTCCTATAAGTTGGGTATAAAGGTATACCCTTATTGGGTACTAGATAATCATAACAGCCTTTCAGAACATCTAGTTCCTATAAAGTGGTATAAAAGGTGATCCCTTCATTGGTACTAAGATAATGCATAACAGCTGTCAACATTCTAGTTCCACTATAAGTGGTATAAAGGTGATACCTTCAATGGTAACTAAGATAATCAGAACAAGCGTCAAACATTCATTCCTATAAGGTGAATAAGGTGATCCCTTTATTGATAACTAGAGATCCCATAGGCAGCTTCTCCGAACATCTTCAGTTCCTATAAAGTGATATAAGGTGACACCGTCATTGGTAACTAAGATAATGCATACAGCAAGCTGTGCAGACATTCTATCCTATAAATGGTATAAAGTGACACCTTTATTGGTACTAAGATACCATAACAAGCTTCCGAAATTCTAAGTTCTTATAATGTATAAAAGGTGACACCTTCATTGGGTACTAAATAATCATAAACAAGCTGTCATAACATTCTTTCCTATAAAGTGGTTATAAAAGGTGATACCTTTATTGGTACTAGAATCATGAACAAGCTGTCAGAACTTCTAGTTCTATAAGTGGTATAAAGGTGAACACCTTCATTGGTAACTAAGATATCATAACAAGCTTTCAGAACATTCTAGTTCCTATAAGTGGTAGTAAGGTGAAACCTTTATTGGTAAACTAAGGATACCACAAGCTCGTCAGAACATTCAGTTCCTATAAAGTGGGTATAAAGGTGATCCCTTTATGGTAAACTAGATAACCTCTAGCAAGCTTTCCTCCGAACATCCTACGTTCCTATAAAGTGATATAAAGGTGATCCTTTGTGGCTAGATATATATCAACCTGTCAAACTTCTAGTTCCTATAAAGTTGTCTAAAGTGACACCTCATTGGTTAACGATACCATAACAATCTTGTCCAGAACATTCTAGTTCTATAGTTATACTAAGGTGGATCCCTTTATTGGCTACACAGATAACATAGCAAGCTTTCCGAACATTCTAGTTCCATACAGTGTGTTAAAGGTGATCCCTTTATTGGTAACTAGATACCATAGCAAGCTTTCCGAACATCCTAGTTGCCTATACAAGTGATATAAAGGTGATACCTTTACTTGGCCATAGATAACTCTAGCAAGCTTTCCGAACATGTCTAGTCCTAAAAGTGATAAAGGTGATACCTTTTGGGTGATAAAAAAATCGCTAATCATAGCAAGCTGTCCCCAACCTTTAGTTCTATAAGTGGTCTAAAGGTGACACCTCTGCATTGGTAACTAAGATAACCATAACACCTTTCGCGAACATCCTAGTTCCTATAAGTGGTATAAAGGTGATACCTTTATGGAGTACTACATAATCATAGCAAGTCTTTCCGAACATCAGTTTCCTATAAAGTGAGATCTAAGGTGATACTTTATTGGTAACTAAGAAATCAGAGCAAGCTTTCCGACATTCTAGTTTCCTATAAGCGTGATATAAAGGTGATACCTTATATGGGTACTAAGATAATCATAGCAGCTGTCAACATTCTTTTCCTATAAAGTGATACTAAAGTGATACCCTTATTGGGTAACTAAGATATCAGGGCACGCTTTCCAAGACCATTCTGTTCCTAAGATGATATAAGGTGATCCCTTGTTATTGGGTAACTAAGAAATCATAGCAAAGCTTTCCGAAAATTCTAGTTTTCCTATAAAGTGGTATAAAGTGATACCTTTATTGGGTAACTAAGAATAATCATACAAGTTTTCCGACATTCTAGTTCCTATAAAGTGATATAAAGTGATACCTTTTTCATTGGTAAACTAAGATACCAGTAGCAAGCTTTCCAAACTTCTGTTCGTCTATAAAGTGATATAAGGTTATCCTTTAGTGTACTAAGATAACCATAGCACTTTCCCGAACATTCTAGTTCCTATAAAGTGTCTAAGGGTAACCTTATTGTAACTAAAGATCATAGCAAACATTCCAAACCATTCTAGTTCTATAAAGTGATATAAAGGTGATCCCTTTATTGGCTAACTAAGATAACATAAGCTCAGCTTTTCGAACATTTTCCTAGTTCATATAAATGGTATAAAGGTGATACCGTTATTGTACTAAGATAACCATAGCAAACTTCCCGAACTCCTAGTTCCTATAAAAATGGTATAAAGGTGAGTCCCTTAATTTGGTAACTAATAGTATCCATGCAAGCGTCCAAACATTCTAGTTTCATATAAAGTGGTATAAGGTGATCCCCTTATGGCTAAATAGATCAACCATAGCAAGCTTTTCAGTCGAACATTCTATTCCATAAAAGTGGTATAGAGTGGATACCTTATTGGGAACTAGATAATCATACACGCTTTTCCGAACATTCTAGTTCCACATAAAGTGGTCTAAAGGGATACCTTTAATTAAAGGTAACTAATGATATCATAGCATACTTCCCGACAATTCTAGTTCTAAAAGTGTGTATAAAAGTGATGCCCTTTAGGGGTCACTAAGAAATCATAGCAAGATTTCCGTGCCCATTCTTAGTTCTACCAAGAGGTGGTATAAGAGGTGATACCTTATTGGTAACTAAATTCATAGCAAGCTTTCAGAAGCATCCTAGTTCCATGGGTATAAATGTGGATAAAGTTACCCCTCATTGTGTGTAACTAAGATAACCTAGCACAGCCTTTCCAAACATTTCTAGTTCCTCCTATAAAGGGTATTAACGGTGGATACCTTTAGTAACTAAAGATAATCAATACAAGCTGTCAGAACATTCTAGTTCCTATACAAGTGATATACAGGTGATCCCTTTATTGCGAACTAAGATAACCATTAGCAGCTTTCCAAACATTCAGTTCCTGATAAATGTGAATAAAGGTGAACCTTATTGGCAACTAAGGATAATCATAGCAAGCTTTCCAAACATTCTAGTTCTATACAGTGATATAAAGGTGATACCTTTATTGTACTAAGATAATCATAGCAAGCTTTCAAACATTCTAGTTTTCCCCTATAAGTTATAAAGGTGATACCTTCATTGGTAACGTAAGATACCATAGCAAGCTTTCAGAACTCTAGTTCTCTAAATTGGTATAAAGGTGAACACTTCATTGGTAACTAAGATAGATCATAGCAAGCTTTCAAGAACATCTATTCCTTTTATAAAGTGTATAAAGGTTGATACCTTTATTGGATAACAAGATATCATAGCAGGCTTTCGAACATCTAAGTTCCTATAAGTGGTATAAAGGTGATACTTTATTGGATACTAGATAACCATAGCAAGCTTTCCAACATTCTAGTTCTATAAGTGTATAAAGGTGATCCTTTAGTGGCTAACTAAATAACCATAGCACCTTTCCAACATTCTAGTTCCTATAAAAGTGATATAAAGGTGAAACCTTTATTGGGCTAACTAAGATAATCATAGCAACTTTCCAAACATTATATTCCTATAAAGTGATTAAAAGGTGATACCTTTATTGGTACTAGATAACCATAGCAACTTTCCGCACCTTCTATTTTCCTATAAAAAGGGGTAGAAAGGTGATACCTTTTATGGGTACTAGATAATCATAGCAAGCTTTCCAAACATTCTAGTTCCTATAAAGTGATATAAAGGTGATACCCTTATGGGTAACTAAGATAATCATTGCAAGCTTTCCAAACATTCTGTTTCCTATAAGTGATATAAAGGTGATCCCTTTATGGGTAACTAAGATAATCATAGCAAGCTTTCCGAACTTCTAGTTTCCTATAAAGTGGTATAAGGTGTATCCTTTATGGGTAACTAAGAATATCAATAGCAATGTTTTTCCGAACATTTGTTGCTCTATAAGTGAATATAAAGGTGATACCTTCAGTGGTAACTAGATAACATAGCAGCCTTTCCAAACATTCTAGTTCCTATAAATTGATATAAAGGTGACACCTTTTTGGTAACTTAGATACCATAGGCATCTTCCGAACATTCTAGTTCCTATAAGTGTATATAAGGGATACCTTTATTGGTAACTAAGATAATCATAGCAAGCATTCCAAACATTCTAGTTCCTATAAAGTGATATAAAGGTGATCCCCCCCTTTATTGGCTAACTAAGATAAACCATATCAAGCTTCGAACATTCTAGTTCATATAAGTGGTATAAAGGTGATACCGTTATTGGTAACTAGATAACCATAGCAATCTTTCCGAACACCTAGTTCCTAAAAGTGGTATAAGTGATCCCTTTATTGGTAACTAAGATAATCATAGCACCAAGTTTCCCAACATTCTATTTCAATATAAAGTGGTATAAAGGTTATACCTTATTGGCTAAATAAAGATAACCATAGCAAGCTTTTTCCGACATTCTAGTTCCTATAAAGAGGTATAAAGGTGTACCTTTATTGGTACTAGATAATCATAGCAAGCTTTTTCCGACATTATTGTTCCTATAAAGTGGTATAAAGGTGATCCCTTATTGGTAACTAAGATAATCATGAGCAAGATTTCCTAACAGTCTAGTTCCTATAAAGTGGTATCAAGGGTGTACCTTATTGGGTAACTAGATAATCATAGCAGCTTTCAGAACATCCTAGTTCCTATAAGTGGTATAAGGTGACAGCTTCATTTGGGTAACTATATAACCATAGCAGCTTGTCCAACATTCCTATTTCCTATAAAGGCTATAAAGTGTGATACCTTATTGTACTTAAATATAATCATAGCAAGCTGTCAGAACATTCTAGGTCCTTAAAGTGATATAAAGGGATCCCTTGATTGGCTAACTAAGAATAAAACCATAGCAACTTTCCAAACATCTAGTTCCTTAAGTATATAAAGGTGAAACCTTATTGGCTAACTAAGATAATCATAGCAAGCTTCCAAACATTCTAGTTCTCTATAAGTGATATAAAGGTTATCCTTTATTGGTAACTAAGATAATCATATCAATCTTTCAGAACATTCTAGTTCCTTAAAGTGGTATCAAGTGATACCTTCATTGGTACTAAGATAACCATAGCAATCTTCAGCACATCTAGTTCCTATAAAGTGTATAACGGTGACCCTTCATTGTAAACTAAGATACTCAATAGCACTTTTCGAACATTCTCTTTCCTATAAAGGGGTATAAAGGTGATACCTTTATTGGATAACTAAGATAATCAATAGCAACTTTCAGAATCATTCTATTTCCTTAAGTGGGTATAAAGGTGATACCTTTATTGTATAACTAAGAATACCCATAGCAAAGTTTCCAAACATTCTAGTCCTATAAACGTGATATCAGGTGATCCCTTTATTGGCTAACTAAGATACCATACAAGCTTTTCCAAACATTCTAGTTCCGATAAAGTGATATAAAGGTGAAACCTTATTGGCTAACTAAGAATAATCTAGCAGCTTTCCAAACATTCTAGTTCCTATAAAGTGATATAAGGTGATACCTTTATGGTAACTAAGATACCTAGCAACAGCTTCCGAACATTCTAGTTCCTATAAATGGTATCAAGTGATACCTTTGATTGGTAACTAAGATAATCATAGCAAGCTTTCAAAACATCTAGTTCCTATAAGTGTTATAAAGGTGATACCTTTATTGGTACTAGATACCCATAGCAAGCTTTCCGAACTCCTAGTTCCTATACATGATATAAAGGTGATACCTTCATTGGCTAACTAAGATAAGCTAGCAAGCTTTCCAACATTCTAGTTTCTATAAAAGTGGGATAAATAAAGGTGAATATCCTTTATTGGTAACTAGATAATCATAGCAATCTTTCATAACTTTAGTTCCTATAAAGTGGTATAAAGCGTATACTTCATGGTAACTAGATCACCATAGTCAACTTCGAGAACATTCTATTTCCTATAAAGTGGTATATAATGTGGACACCTCATTGGGTACTAAGAGAATCATAGGCAAGCTTCCGAACATTCTAGTTCCTATAAAGTGGTATAAAGGTGATACCTTCAGTGGTACTCAGATAACCATAGCAAGCTTTCAAACATTCCTAGTTCCTATAAAGTGGTATAAGGTGATCCTTTATTGATAACTAAGCTAACTCTAGCAAGCTTCCAAACATTCTAGTTCCTATAAAGTGATATAAAGGTGATACCCTTTATTGGCTAACTAAATAATCATGGCAACTTTCGAAAAAAAACCATTCTAGTTCCTATAAAGTGATATAAAGTGATACCTTTTGGCTAAACTAAGATAATCAAGCAAGCTGTCAGAACATTCTAGTTCCTATAAGTGAGATAAAGGTGACACCTTCATTTGTAACTAAAATAATCATGGCAACTTTCCGAACATCTAGTTCCTTAAATGATATAAAGGTGATCGCCTTTATTGGTAACTAAGAGAATCATACAAGCTTTCCGAACATTCTATGTTCCTATAAGTGATATCAGGTGATACCTTTAATGGGTAATAGAAATCAAGCAAGCTTCCGAACTTCTAGTTCCTATAAAGTGGTATAAAAAAGGGGGAGGTGATACCTTTATTGGTAACTAAGATAATCAATAGCAATGCTTTTCCCAACACATTCTAGTTCCTATAAAGTGATATAAAGGTGACCACCTTCATTGGTAACAAATTAATCAAGCAAGCTTTCCAGAACATTCTATTTCCTATAAAGTGATATAAGTGCTACTTCATTGGGTAACTAAGATAATCAATAGCAAGCTTTCAAACATTCTAGTTTCTTAAAGTGGTATAAGGTGATCTTCATTGGTAACTAAGATAATCATAGCAAGCTTTTCTTCGGAACATTCTAGTTCCTATAAAGTGATATAAAGTAGATCTCATTGGTAACTAGATAACCATAGCAATCTTTCAGAACATTCTAGTTCCTATAAGGCTACCTTCTTGGATAACTAGATAACCATTTTACAGTCAGCTTTCCGAACATTCTAGTTCCTTAAAGTGGTATAAAAGGTGACACCTTTATTGTAATACATATCCCATAGCAGCTTTCCTAAGTACATTCTAGTTTCCTATAAGTGATATAACGTGATACCTTTATTGGCTAACTAAGATAACCATAGCAACCTTTTCCGCATTCTACGTTCCTATAAAGTTATACCTTTATGATAACTAATGATAACCATAGCAAGCTTCCGAACTTCGAGTTTCATAAAGTGTATAAAGGTGACACCTTTATTGTTAACTAATATAACATAGCAAGCTTTCCAACATTCTAGTTCCTATAAAGTGATATAAAA
The DNA here is from genome assembly GCA_019447015.1 of Hymenochirus boettgeri. Lineage (NCBI taxonomy): Eukaryota > Metazoa > Chordata > Amphibia > Anura > Pipidae > Hymenochirus > Hymenochirus boettgeri. The sequence goes on from JAACNH010003403.1 coordinate 17,441, forward strand.
AGGTGATCACCCTTATTGTAACTAAGATAAATCATATCACTCTTTCCGAACATTCTAGTCCTATAAATGTATAAAGGGTGGATCCTTTTAGTGGTACCTAAGATAATCATCAGCAAGCTTTCCGAAATCTAGTTCCTATAAAGTGGTATAAAGTGATACTTTTATTGGCTCACTATAGATAACCAAGCAAGCTGTCAGAAATTCTAGTTCCTATAAATTACCCTTTAATTGGTACTAAGATAATCTAGCACACTTTCCTGAACATCTAGAGTTTCCTATAAAGTGGTATAAAAGGTGAACCCTTTAGTGGCTGACTAAGATCATCATAGCAAGCCTGTCAGCACAATTCTAGTTCCTATAAATTGACACCTTTATTGGTAAACTGATAATCCAATAGCAAGCTTCCGAACATTTCTAGTTTCCTATAAAGTGGTATAAAGGTGATACTTATTGGTAACTAGATAATCATAGGCAAGCTTTCAGAACATTCTAGTTCCTATAAAAGGGTGATAAAGGTGATACTTCATTGGTAACTAAATAATCATAGCAAGCTTTCCGTAACATCCTAGTTTCCTATAACAGTGGTATCAAGGTGATACCTTATTGGATAACTAAGAATAACCATAGCAAGCTTCAGAACATTCTAGTTCCTCTAAAGTGATATAAAAGGGGGATACCTTTATTGTAACTAAATATCATAGCAAGCTTTCCGACCATCCTAGTTCCATAAGTGGTTAATAAAGGTGATACCTTTATGGGATAACTAAGATAACCATAGCAAGCTGTCAGAACATCAGTTCCTATAAAGTGACACCTTTAATTGTAACTAAGAAATCATAGCAAGCTTTCCGAACAGTCTAGTTTCCTATAAGTGGTATAAAGGTGAATACCTTTATGGTACCTAGGATAATCATAGCAACTTTTCAGAACATTCTAGTTCCTACTAAAGGTGGTATACAAGGTGATACCATTCAGGTGGTACTCAGATAACATAGCAACTTCCGAACCGCTAGTTTCCTATATACGTGGTATACAGTGATACCTTTATTGATAACTAAGAATAACCATAGCAATCTGTAGAACAATTCTAGTTCTATAAAGTGTATAAGGTGATACTTTATTGGGTACTAAGATATCATAGCCAAGCTTCCGAACATCCTAGTTCCTATAAAGGGGTACTAAAGGTGATACCTTTATTGGATATAGATACCATAAGCAAGCTTTCAGAACATTCCTAGTTCCTAAAAGTGGTATAAAGGTGATACTTCATTGGTAACTACGATAATCATAGCAGCTTCAGAACATCCTATTCCTATAAGTGGTATAAGGTGATACCTTCCATTGGTAACTAGATAATCATCGCAAGCCTTTCACACATTCTAGTTCCTATAAAGTGGTATAAGGTGATCCCTTTATTGGTAACTAAGATAATCTAGCAAGCTTTCGAACCGTCCTAGTTCCTACTAAAGTGGGTATAAAGGTGATACCGTTATTGGATAACTAAGATAAACCATAGCAAGCTGTCAGAACATTCTAGTTCCTATAAGTGATATAAGGTGATACTTTATTGGGGTAACTAAGATAATCCAGCAACTTCCCGACATCCTAGTTCCTATAAAGTTGTATAAAGGTGATACCTTTATTGATAACTAAGATACCTAGCAAGCTGTCAGAACTTCTAGTTCCTATAAGTGAATAAAGGTGATACCTTTATTGGGTAACTACGATATCATAGCAAGCCTTTTCCGACAGTCTATTTCCTATAGAAGTGATATAAAGGTGATACCTTTAATTGATACTAGATAACATAGCAATCCTTTTCCGAACATTCTAGTTCCTATAAGTTGATATAAGTTGATACTTTATTGGCTAACTAAGAATTAATTCATAGCAGCTTCCGAACATTCTAGTTCCTATAAAGTGGTAATAAAGGTGACACCTTCATTGTAACTAAGATTCAGAGCAAGCTTCAGAACATCTACTTCCTCTAAAGTGGTATAAAGTGATACCTTTATTGGTAACTAAGATACCATTCAAGCTTCCCAACATTTCTATTTTTCATATACAGTGGTTATCAAAGGTGATCCTTTCTTGCTAACTAAGATACCATAGCAAGCTTTCGAACAGTCTAGTTCCGATAAGTGGTATAAGGTGATACCTTTAATTGGCTAACTAAGATAATCATGGCAAGCTTTTCCGACTTCTAGTTCCTATAGAAGTGATATAAAGGTGATACCTTTATTGGCTACTAAGATAATTCAGCAACTTTCCGAACTTCTAGTTCCTATAAAGTGATACTCAAGGTGACATCCCTGAAACCTTTATTGGCTAACTAAGATATCATAGCAATCTTTCTCAACATTCTAGTTCCTAATAAAGTGATATAAAGGTGATACCTTTATTGGCTAACTAAGATAATCATAGCAATCTTCCGAACATTCTAGTTCCTATAAAGGGGTATAAAGGTGATACCTTTATTGGCTAACTAAGATATCTGCAAGCTTTCCGACACATCCTAGTTCCTATAAATTGATATAAAGGGATACTTTATGGGCTAACTAATAATCATAGCAAGCGTCAGAACATCCCTATTCTATAAAGGTGGTATAAAGGATACCTTATGGCTAACTAAATAATCTGGCAAGCTTTCCAAACATTCTAGTTCCTTTTCCAAGCTGATTATCTTAGTTAGCCAATAAAAGGTATCACCTTTATCACCACGTTTTATTTCAAAAGGGTTACCGTGGTAAACTTGTTATAGAGGACGTACTTTCTCTGCTCAGTTTTCATTTTTCATGTTGGGGGGAACAAGACCATACCTGCTTCTCTCTTTATTTATATGACCTATACCATGGAATGTAAATAAAGAGAGAAGCAGGTAGGGTCTTTGTTCCCCCAGGGATGTACGTTACTCAATAGGTTAGGACTTTATGCGGGATATCTGCCTGAAGTGGCGCATCAGCTTGACTCAAGTTTGTAAAAATGCATTTTGAGCACCAAGATTTATTTTGGTAAGGTAATGGTCTTTTAATCTTTTTTAAAAAGAATATAAACTGGTATTGTTTGCTTTCCCTTTCTCCTTTCAGACAAGTGGTGTCACTTAATGAATGACTCTTTTTTTTCTTGCCCATAATATATTTCCCTTAAACTCTTTAATAAAAATATCTGTACACACATGCAGGTTTGCACGTGTGTCAACCCTTAAGGACAACTCCAACCTCATAAGAACATCTTTTAGAAAGACTGGCCTCTTTATAATTGTTTGATATATCATATTTTGTCCTCTGAATTCATTACTGTATGCCTGCTATGCTTCTGGATGCCTCATGGAACCTGAGCCATTTTAAGAAAACCGGTACTGAGCCTGTACTGAGCCTGGGTCATGGCCAGAAGAGGCAACAGGGGATTAACATAAGTCAATTGGCTGTGATTCAACTGTCAAATCCATAACTGACAGTTTACTAACTGAAGACCAGAAGCAGAAACAGGGAAACGAACATGTGCATGATTTTCAGGTTAGACTACAAACCTTTCCACATTCAAACTATTAACCGTTTATGGTTTTGGGGGTGATTACCTTTATGTAAGTTTTTTCAATTTGGTGTTGGACTTCACTTACGGATCAGCCAATGTTTCCGGGAACCACATTTCTGATATTTTCTGATTGGAAAAGACCAAATGAGTGGAGCAGTCCTCATAGATAAAGTTAGAAGTTATTTTCTAATCGAACCAGCTCACTCAAAATCTTCAGAATTCTTGTCAATCTAATTCTTGCTGTAGATATCAAATCAACGGCTTCTCCGGTGGATATTTAATCAATGACCAGGTAATTCCTATCCCTATATATTTATTTTGCCAGAATATCTTACAACACAGCCAGTCACATCAATACAACTTAATTAGCTGGTAAAGTCCTTCAAAAGTAAAAGATTCGTCTTTGGCATGTATCCAGTAATCTTGCAACAAATTTTAAAATATCTTTAATCCATGTGTTTTCCAAATACGAGCTTGTTTCTCGCACCCCTCATAGATGGGGCTACTAAAGCATACAAGACTTCTACATCTAAGATGTGGCTGCCCTGTTGTACCAACAGTCTCACTATACACGGATCCTTAGTAAGAAGGGCAATGTCCCCAGAAGGGTCCTCGAATTTAATTCCTCATTATTCTTTTTATAAGCAGGAGGTTTCTCTGGAGTTTTTTAGGCCATCCTGGTATCCAGTTAAAATGACGATTAATTCATTGATGTGCCAATAATTGTACAATTGTAATTGGTATTTCCTCGTATCGGTTTCCTAATAGTTTATTAGTACATTTTTATATGGTCATTTCTTCACATTGCTATTGGCTGCCTGAAGTTCCTCTCTCCTGTACATATTCTGCATTATATTCGGTTTCTTAAAGGAAAGTTAATGGGTTACACGTAATTTGTTTTTCTAGTCTTCAATACAATCCCATTTATATTTGCATGCAACAGTTTAAGTGATTATGTGAGAAGTAATTTGGTTCTTTCACTCTAATTAAAAAAAGGGATGGGCCGTTTTCGCGGATCCCGAACCCAGAATCCGCCGCGGATTTCTCCTTTTTGCGAACAGTGGATTTTTTCTGGATTTCCGCCTCCGAACTTCCCAACCTCGGATTTCCTCGTATTTGCCAAAATTTTCGAAATTACTAGATTTCCCGTATTTCAAAAATACGTATTTTTTCAAAAATTTTCTAATTACGAGGATTTCCCGTATTTCAAAAATACTATTTTCAAAATTTTCAAAATTACGAGGATTTCTTGTATTTTCGAATACATATTTTCGAATTACGGGATTTCTCGTATTTTCGAGGATTTTTTTTCATTTTATAATGGTTCCCGCTCGCAGATTTTCAATTTTTTCGAAAATTGGCGGATGTCTCGCGCGGACCCGTGATTTGTGAAGTTCGGACATCTCTTTTTAAAAAAATGGTGAATTGGAATTTTTTTTTAGAATTTAAAATGAATGATAAAGTTGTGTCTGCCAGGCACTGGTGTGTTAATTTTGCAGACCTATCTCTCTAAACGTTGCTGTTATTACTGGACTGGGTTGAATGGTCGGACTCAATTTGAGATTCTCCTTTCCGCTCCCACAATGCAAACCCTAATAGAAAACATTATCAAGCACCCAATACAGTAACACAAAACTATTTCCAGATTTCTTGTGATGTTTATTTCAATTAAAATCCTGTTACAATCAGACATTTCTCCTCTTCATGGAGAACTGAGACGAAAATCACAGCAGGTAAAGAGAAGCAAACTTTATTATATATATATAACTGTCATACAAATCCAACGTTTCAAAATGATTCCGGTACACAAGACTATCTCTACCTGTAAGATCAACGCTTCTGACACTTCTATTATGAAATAATATAGTCAACACACATGAACGCGACAAAAAATCAAAAACCCGCCTGGTACAAGACTTGTCTCCTTTTATCAGTGCCAGTTTGACAAGTTATCAACAATGCCACGCCTGTTTGAAACAAAGATTTTTTGTGGTTGCGTTCATGAACAATATATATCCATGCTATCCCAGGATACTCATATTACAGAGATTAAAATGAAGTTTATCCATTAAATGTTTTAAGGAGAAGAGAACTACATCTCTAATACCTTCAAAATGACAATCAAATAAAGCGTGGCAATCATTTCGTTTCAACAAAAGTATCATACTCTAGGTGATGATACATATATGAAGGAAAAGTCCTGTCTTCTATTGAACTCAATAGAAATAGAACAAAATACTACCACAATGAAGGTGCATGGGTGCAGAGTGCGCCATACATTTAAGGCAACAACAGGAGCACAAGAATGAGAAACAACTCAGGATTAACATTCTTAGCCTGCAACCTTCCATTGAGGTTTCCTAACTGTTTTGCATTTTGTTGTTGAATTTGTCTTCTAGGGTTCATCCACAATCCCAAAACAGTTCAAAGCAAATGGCTGTGCCAGATTTCCTAATACCAGCTTCTTTCTGCAACTAATAAAGGGAATTAAGCCTTACAGGGAATTCCTGCCTAAAAAAAAGTAACCTAAAATGTTAATCACCCTCCTAAACCCACTTTCACATGATCCCGTATCTCCCCCTCCTGTAAGTTGCTGGGAGTCTCCCGAGTCTGGGTGGTCTCCCGCACTCTCCCACAGACACCCCCAATCTCCCTCTCCTCGATTTCAAACCCTGGCAGCCCCCTCCTCAAAATGCCCCTTATTGGATGCCACATCTCGTTAAGCCTCGTTACACACCCTTAACTCCGCCTCCATCCCCCCCTTGCTTCTAGCTCTTCCCACTTCTTAGATGACACCCCCGCCGTCACGTACCAATGAACCACAGAAATTAAAAATGAGGAGCATGCAATGTCAGTGCATGCTATTTATGTGCAAAAAAAAACCCAAGTTTCAGTAGCCACCTGCCCACTTCTTTCGGTATCAAAAATATAGAGAAACGAGGTGAAAAAGGGACGAGCAACTCTCCATATAGAGTGATAATTATTCCAATTCTTTAATTTCTCTGATATATAACTGAAATTAGGTTCACCCCATTTTCAGATGACAATAAAAGCTAAGAGGGGACTTTGAGCTGTGGGCTATGGAAGCTTAGTTTAGGAGATTTGTTCATGGACTTGTCTTGAATATTCAAAGCATTGTATACATGTAAAAAAGGCACTTTGGGGGGGAGTTTATACTTTGTTCATCGTACGAGGTTAAAGTCCATAGATCACTGAAGTCATTAGTAACACGGTGTGAATACAGTAACCAAATCCTGAAACCTGTGATTACTATACTAAGTTTTACAGCTTATCCCACGTGGACATTCCCATAATGAGTTGTCCATTATCCCACTTGCATTAACATGGGTTATAAAGGGAGCGTTAAGCAAGGATCTTGCTCAATATAATTTTTTGAATCTTCAATTCACAGACTTGAGCTGAAATCAGACCACATCAATAACACTAGTTATTGTTTTCCATGCCTTCTTGTGCCCAGTTATATTCTTCATTTAATGGAAAGTCTTTCTTACGGCCATGGCAGGTTCACATCATATCCCGTCCCAGAACAGTCACAGTAGAACGTCTCCACCCTGAGAACATTTTCCTCCATGTTCAACAATAATTTGGCAAGCACCTGACGTAAAGAAATAAAAGGGAGAAAACAATTGGTGTCTAGTTTCTTCTGAGTTTCGCCTCGTCCAAATGTAAAAATGACTTCCAAGTTGTGTTGAACAGCTAATTAGCTGAGGGCGACGAAAGAGATCTTAGCAAAATCAATATTTCAAATGACTGAGCTCGTCAATTGATGAACCAAATACAGTAATGACTAAAACAAAAAGGGCACTCTCTCAATAGAGACTTCGGATTGAATTCAGTTATAAATATTCCATGAAAATTCAGTAGAATTTAACATAACGTTCTACAAACCTTGGGAACAGTTTTTTCACGGGAAGCTGAATAACAAGCAGATGGAATAAACACGGCATTTCTAATTAGCCATGACACTTTCTACTCCTTGTGTGTTTAACACTGTTGGGTTTGTCATGACCAAATAATTAAACCCATGGGTGTAAATATCACACACTAATTTCCCTAAACAACATCTACAGTAAAAAAACACATTTTACATGTACCTAAAACAGAGCATAAACCATAAATAAAACACATTACGCCTTAGTCTCTCCTATACACATAAGTTACAATACACAGTATAATATATTATTTTCTATAAGATATTAACTTTCTACCCCTCCCACCACAGTGTATTTATTATGTAACTCATTATAATATGGCAATATGATATATCTGGTCTGATGTAATATTTGCTAACCTGAAAATGAATTATTTATTAACTCAATCTTAAAATTTTTTGTATAATATTTTTTTTCCTTATTTTTAAGCTTTGTAATTATAGAGTTTTTTAATATTTTAATGTAAGTTAACATCCTCGAGATCATATTCCTTACCTTTTACATAAAAATACTGTCTAATTTGAATTTTTTTAAAAAATAAGTGGATCCTAACCAATAATGAAATTAATAATTAAAGAATCTTTTGATCCACAATAGAGAATTTCTCAGTTTTTTCACTTCTGTGAGACTTTTCGACGAGTGTTTACCTAATCGATTGGGAGATACATCACGTTCTCATCTCATGTTCAAGCATTTACAAGTCCCCTCTATAGACTGATTCCATCTTAAGTTTTGTGCAACTCTATCCCAAAACAGCTAATATTTTATTAGGCAAATTAGTCCCAAAATGACTTATAGAAATGTACAATAGCGCTATTCTAAGTACTTTGACCCATATTTTTTAGAATATTTTGCCTTTTTGGAATTTAGAAGGACGATATTGATTTTATTTTAAAATGGCAGAGCCATATTGTTCTCCTTGTAGTGTATGGAGGAATATCTACAGTCAGAAGTTTACTGACGTTTCTTATTTATTGACTCCTCTCTCTTCCGTTTCTAACCACAGTTACTATGTTGTTAACAACCTCCGCTTTTCCCTCTCACAATATAAAGCCAAAATCCGCAGGTTCCTTTCTCTTCCCCACCACCTCTATGCTTATGCATGCTCCTCATCCTATCACGCCGTGGACTATTGCAACCTACTACTTACTGGTCTTCCTGCGTCCCACCTCTCCATCCCCTTCAGTCTATACTTAACGCTGCCACACATATTGTTTCACTCTCTAATATCCCAAAGCTCCTCTTACCGGACATCAACCTAACCTTTCTCCCATTAACCGCAGCATTGTATATAATCCTTCTCCTAACATTTAATCCCTTGCTCTGCTGCTCCTCCTTAATATTTTCCTCTCTATCTCTCCCCAGAATGTTCTACCCGTACCCTCCGCTCACACAGAACCAGCACCTGTACAGACCCTCCACTCGTCCTGCTTTCCTCTCCCCTTCACCTTTCTCTCTAGGTCCCCATATGTTCCTGCCCGTACCCTCTGCTCATCTCAGAACCAGCTCCTGTCACATACCCCCCCACTCGTACTGCTTTCTCGCAACCTTAACCTCTCTCTCTTGTGTGTAAGGGCCACTGTCTAATTGTCGGGAGGGGTCCTGGTTTCGAGCTGCTGGACCCCTAAGCCCCCAAAAGGCATACTTGTCAGTGCTACATGGACCTTATAATGCCGGGGCAGTGTCCCATTTTCGAGCTGCGGACCCCCGTAAAACCCCAAAAGGCCCTTTCCAGAGTGAGCCATGGAACCCCTAAATTCTGGCCGTAGGATTTTCAGGCCGTTCGAGGGTTTTTCAAATTTGAATGTTCGAGGTTACAAAACCGCCTGTGAAGTAGCGTCCATGTTTGCTACTTTCGTTTTTTTTTTTGCTTGTGTTGATATTTTTCCCGGCAAGTGACGTGTTCCCCACAAACCTTTCCCGGAGACACAGCCTTTTACAGTATTTACTATCATTAGTATATTTGTTATTTATATCTGAACTTTCAACTATATGTCCCATTGACATCTCTACTAAATGTCTTTAAATAACCACAATGAGCAGCCCAAGTCAATGCTTTAGTTGGAGGAATAGTTTGAGGTGAATGGAGAACTTGACTTTTCACAGCTGAATCTCATATTTTTCAATTCGTGCAATGTCATTCTTTCAAACTGCATGTTTAATCTACGATTAAAAAGAAACACCAATTTAGAGAGCCTGCATCCTCTTTCAAATAACAAGCATTCAACAACCAAATTAAGAATTAACTACTGCCTTTCTAACAAAGAACACCCGATTTATTTAAAAGGAACAAAGCCCATACAGATTATATTCAAGGTTTTATACCCACGAAAAACCTTTTCAGAGCTGTGGTCTCCATTAGTGATGGCCCAGTTGGTGGATCCGAATCCGCGGCGGATTTACCTCGTTCGCGAACAGCGAATATCGTGGATTTTCCGTTTTTCCGCCTCCCGAACTTTTCCGAAACGCGATTTCGAAAATTTTCGAAATTACGAGGATTTCACGTATTTTCAAGAATGCGGGAAAATATGTATTTTCGAGGAACCCTTGTATTTTCGAGGATTTTTTCATTTTAATGGGTTTTAATGGGTCCGCTCGCGGATTTTTCGAATTTTCAAATTTTTTCGAAAATTCGCGGATCCTCAAGCGGACAGGATTTTGCGAAGTTCGAACATCTCTAGTCTCCATACAAGTGGCCTCTGTTAAAAAGAGCTCACCCCTAACTTTATAGTGAACCCAGGGACATCCGTCTAGGCGCATTAATGCTACTACACTAGATTTAATCAATATAACACAAACACCCTAGAAATCTTAATGTCTGGCACTTCTAGGAAGATTGCTAGAGTCAGTGTGAACTAAGATGACTATCCCTTCAATATTTCTTTCAATTGAATTTCAGGATTATTGTTAGAGATGCAGGGAAAGGTGATGTACTGTGTTAGCCAGTCCAAATGTTTACAGGGTAACCCTTTTGAAATAAAAAATAACAAACGTGGTATAAAGGTGAAACCTTTATTGGCTAAGATAATCATAGCAAGCTTTCCAAACATTCTAGTTCCTATAAAGTGGTATAAAGGTGACACCTTCATTGGTAACTAAGATAATCATAACAAGCTGTCAGAACATTCTAGTTCCTATAAAGTGGTATAAAGGTGACACCTTTATTGGTAACTAAGATAACCATAACAAGCTGTCAGAACATTCTAGTTCCTATAAAGTGGTATAAAGGTGATCCCTTTATTGGTAACTAAGATAATCATAGCAAGCTTTCAGAACATTCTAGTTCCTATAAAGTGGTATAAAGGTGATTTATAAGGTATATCCACTAATACAGATACAGTCTATAAGGTATATCCACTGATACAGATACACAGTTTATAAGGTATATCCACTGATACAGATACAGTCTATAAGGTATATCCACTGATACAGATACACAGTTTATAAGGTATATCCACTGATACAGATACACAGTTTATATGGTATATCCACTGATACAGATACACAGTCTATAAGGTATTTCCACTGATACAGATACACAGTTTATAAGGTATATCCACTGATACAGATACACAGTTTATAAGGTATATCCACTGATACAGCTACACAGTTTATAAGGTATATCCACTGATACAGATACACAGTTTATATGGTATATCCACTGATACAGATACACAGTTTATAAGGTACTGTATATTCACTGATACAGATACGCAATCTATAAGGTATATCCACTGATATAGATACACGTCTGTAAGGTATATATTATATGTTTTATACCAGCGGTACATTGACCAGGTCCTGAAGAAGGAGGCAGAACTATCAGCAATGGAAATTAAAGACCCCAAGCCTGAAAATTCTGCTGACTTGTTAAAGCTGATCTTGGTGAGTTATTCTGTCTCTACCACATCACCTGCTAAACCTTTCTCCACTAGAAGCTGTTGTGTCGCTGGACCTTCCCAGTACTGAGTTACCGGGGACTGTACACAGGCCTTTCATTATAATGACAGTATCCCAGTAACAGTGACAGTATCCCAGTAAATGCAGTGAAAGGTGGTGTACCGTGTTAGCCAGTAAAAATGTTTACAGGGTAACCCTTTTGAAATAAAAAAATAACACGCGTGGTATAAAGGTGATACCTTTATTGGGTAACTAAGATAACCATAGCAAGCTTTCCGAACATCCTAGTTCCTATAAAGTGGTATAAAGGTGATCCCTTTATTGGGTAACTAAGATAACCATAGCAAGCTTTCCGAACATCCTAGTTCCTATAAAGTGATATAAAGGTGATACCTTTATTGGGTAACTAAGATAATCATAGCAAGCTTTCTGAACATTCTAGTTCCTATAAAGTGGTATAAAGGTGAGTCAGAACATCTATTCCTTAAAGTGTGGTATAAAGGTGACACCTTCATTGGTAACTAAGATAATCATAACAAGCTGTCAGAACAGT
>JAACNH010003404.1:0-29321 GCA_019447015.1 Hymenochirus boettgeri
TTAGCTTTCAAATGGTAAATAGCATTTGATTGGTTGGGGCAAAAGTCGCACCATTTTTAATGATAAGAACTTTTATTACATCATCCTGTTAGTCTGATCCAAAACACAGGTAATTGTAAAGCTGCAAGTTCTACATGTTTTGTGGAACTTGCAGTGTGGGATTAAACACAATTCAATCACAGCTGAGAATGTGTGTATTGGTTTCTCCCTATGATAGACTATTTTACCTCCCTGTGAATTATAGGTATGCCAGCTATTGAAAATAGTCACTTTAGTGTCCCTTTAACCGATAGTGAATCAGAATCCATGACTTACTTGTTTATTATTAATTATATTAATGCCCACCAATATAAAATAATAATCACAAGACAATTTTAATGATCAATAGTGTGGGTACACACAGGTCGAGATTTCAGTTGTAGGACAGAAATATCACTGTGCCCAATATTTTTCAGGTGTTGTATGTATACCTAACCATTGTACACTTTAACATACAGAGATCCAATCAGTGATTGGGCTTCTTCACAATCAAAGTGACACTTAACCGAAAGATTAAAATAATCTATATTTACCGGTATGTGAAAGGTAGGTGCCAACATTCCTTCCTCCTTTTTTGCAGCCATTAATAAGTTTGTTGTTATTAAACACTCTGCTCTGATTTTCCTGCCCTGTAATAATATTTCTAACTGATGTCAGGGAGAGAAGGAGGGTTGTGCAACAATCTTCTAAAGCAATTAACGGACCAATGCTTGTTAAATGGGAGGTAGGAATATTGGCTATTACCTTCTACATAATTTAAGATCATTTTATGAAGATACCTAAAGTGTCTGAGCAAATGATAGGTTTGCAGTGCAGCCATGGAATGCTGAGAGTTGAAGTTTTCAAATATCTAACTATGAAGTTGAAAGGTTCCATCTAGGTTCTCCAGTAATAAGAACATCCAATATAATTTCTAAATGTAACGTCCAGCTTCTTTACACTCAGATCTATTGGAACCTATGTCAAAGCAGTAGAGTTCCAGTAGTATCTGTTACTGTAGGCACACATCACCCCCACACTCAATGTCTAACACTGACCTTTCAGTCGGATACCGAAGGCTAAATAAACCCGAATTACCGAAGGCTAAATAAACCCGAATTACTGTTAGATAAAAACATGTTAATACGCATTATAATCAACCTCGATATTCCAGATCGTAATAAACTCCTCTAAAGGTTTGTACACACGTACGATGTGTGCACCGAGCCACGACCTGCGACGATGATTCATTAGTGCGACAAATGACCCCCGACTGAACGCATAAACACGAATGCGTTGTTGTCGGGGGTCGTGGCTCGGGTGCCAAATTGGATGTGTGTACGATACATAACAGGCTTCTACTCTTGACAATCTATGTATACTACTGCAATCTTTGTGTTAGAAAGAGACGTAAAGGATGAAAACAAATTCATCTGTATATTGCCCATGTTTAGCAATTTAGCTTGCCATTATATAGCATCTGGTCCCAAGGTACAGCCTGCCAAAGCCAGAAACATCTAGTAGAATGAACACCTGACATCCCTGCAGTTCCTTATAAAACACTCACCTACAGATGTCAGTGTTCTCCCTAGGGTCTTTTAGCCGGGCGGCCCACCCGGCTACTTTTTCATGCCACCCGGCTGGAAAAAATTCCTTGAGAGAACACTTGTGATATAAAAGAATTTAGATGTAGGTTTAATTGGTGTGCCAATAGGTCAGTAAAAACTCCCACCAATACTGCTCAGTCCAGACCCATTTTTTACACTTGTAAGATTATTTTAGCACATGTTTACTAGCTTGTCCAAGATCCCCAAGGCCACAAAAGGGTGGCACATGTGCTGCCATGTTACATGGGTTACCTTCAAAAGGGAACTACAACTCCCTGCAGATGTTGACAAACTACAACTCCCAGCATTCTGTAGTTGTAGAATGCAGGGAGTCACAGTTTTCAAACATCTAGTGGGACAAAAGTTAGACATCCCTGTCCTATATAATGAGCATGATGCAGTGCACATTTTTCCCCACCACCAAATTTCCCCGTCCCACCCCACCCGGCTACTTTTTCATGCCACCCGGCTGGAAAAAAATCCTGGGGAGAACACGGAGATGTAATTTATGTTACCAGTGTAATGTTCATTACAGCATCAGTTTCATTTATCTAACACTACACAGCACTACTCACAAACACTATTGTAACAATAGTGAGGCTGGATATATACATTAACCATTTGTGTGAGGGATTTGTAGAGATCTTCAGTGATGTCAGGTGCTCATTCTACTAGAGGTTTCTGGCTTTGGCAGGCTGTACCTTGGGTCCAGATGTTAAGCATTACTGAGAAGACATAATCAGGAACAATGACACTAGAGGTTAAGTTGATAGCGTGTAGTGCCGTTGGACATCTCACCTGGCATTACTTGGATGGTAGTGAGTGGCATGAAACTGTTTCAGCTGCTCCCATGTTAGATCTGGAATGTTCAAAGGTTCCCCACCGGACACTACAGAGTAAGTATGGTCAGGGAGCAGTCTGTTCTGCAGCTGCTGGGAGAAAACCTTTTCGTTGTCCGTCTAAGAAGACAGGATGACAAAATTCACAATAAATAGAATGCCTTGTTAATTACAAGCAACATCAGCACAGTGACTCAGTGGTTGGCACTGATGACTTGCAACGCTGAAGTCCTGAGTTCGAATCCACCCTTGGACACATCTGCAAGGAGTTTGTATGTTCTCCCTGTGCTTGTGTGGGTTTCCTCCGGGCACTCCGGTTTCCCCCACAATCAAAGACATACTGATAGGTTGTAGGTGTCAATTAATGTGCTTAGATTGTAAGCTCAGGGCCTGATGTGAATGTATCCGTGTAATTGTAAAGTGCTACGGAAGATGTTGGCGCTATATAAATCCAAAATAAGAATAATAATGTAAAAGTAATTTTAACACTATACAGGAAATATTGTAGAACATATAGTAAATAAGACAGTATGGGGTTCCAAGGCCATATAAAAGCAAAGGGCCACACACCAAGTGTGTTTATACAGGTCTGGAGACTAATACTGGGTACATACAACATTAGCTGATCTTTACCAAGAATTCTCCTAACCAATGGTTTGATTGATATAAGGATTGCTAATCTGTCAAATGGAATGTCGCTGGAGCGCTCGGTCGGGTAAGCAAAATCGAATATTTGTATGGCCATCTTTTGACTAGGCTGATGAGGGAAAATACAGGAAAGCATACAGGAGACTGGGTACTTTTAAGGGGAGGAGTTTTTTTGTATTAATATAATTGTATTTAATAACATCAGTTTATAGGCAAGGAAATCCAGGTACCGGATTCCAAGCACAAAACGACATATGTGTGACCCATACATCCATTGTGTTTATAGTGCAGGCTATGACAATATCCCTATACAAAGATACATACAGCCACTTACCAGAAATCCAACTCTCTTAAACAGGGAAAGAAAACTGCATCCAGATAAACAGATAAGAGATTCTGGAAATCTTTGGCATTTTGAGTTGAAAATGGGTACATTGTGTAATCACTTGCTGTAAAAACAAAAAAATAATAAAATTAAAAAGGTAACTTTCTGGTTTTACCATCACCAATTCTTCTGTACCATATTTGGAAAAGAAACCCCATAGTTATATGAATGGCAGTGTTTATCTTTTACATAACTCCTCTTTCTGTGTCTTTCTGATTTCCTAAGTGTGATGATTTTAAATATTGGTAAAGCCACAACTATATTAAGACTTTTCAACTTTTCAGCCCATTTCCGGTCTGCATCACCCTATAAGATAATTGGAAAAGGTTTGTGTGGTCCCTAGAAGCTAACATACGTGCACTGGAAAGCTTAGTGTAGCAAGGTGTGGTCACAGGAAGTTACATTATTAAAGATGGCTTTAATTCCATCTGCTCTGCAGTATGTTTTTGGAATGTGGAACAGAGCAAATAATATGGTAAATGCTAATCTATGTATCTATGTATGTATCATTTAATTTACATGGCGCCATGCAGCGCTGTTAATTATAAAATAAAGTGTATAAAGACAGGGGGATAAGTGCAAGCCATTATATCCCTTATATTATATAAATTCATGGGGAATATATTGGGTTTTTCGGAGGTACTATGTTGGTGGGAGTGGGTAAAAATAATATACATAGGGACAGTGTTTTTGTGTTGTTTAAGCATTAAATAAATAGTTATATCAATATTAACAAATATGAAGTTAATGACATTAAAGTATATAGATATGTAAATAAGGTAAAATATATAAATAAATAAAAGTACTTGCATAGTCCCCACTCCTGTTTTGTAATGGTGTGTTAAGCCACACCCCAGGAAGTTTTACATGGAGGCAATGTAAGCTCACTTCCCTTTTAGTGTTGTATCCAATAGTATGCTTGATATTAGACTGTCAGCAGTGTTAGTGAATCAAAAAATGTTAGTAAGAAGATGCAAGACTTATATGTGACAGTCTCACACCTCACCCCTCTCAATAGAAAAAAAAGGAGTGTTGCTGTTTGCTGGACAGTAAGGGCTAGGCCAGACTGCTGTGATTTTTCTGCGTCTGCGTTTTTTTAAAATCATTGAAAATGCGCGTTTTCAGGTGTGTTTTCCTATACCTAATGAAGAAATGCATGCGCAAACGCAACAAAATCGCACATGAAATTGCATGCGATTCCATGTGCAAATGTGTTTGCGCTGCAGTGTGGCCGTGCCCTAAGTGATATCTATATATGATAGGGGGGGTCTTAGGTTCCCCAGTGGTGCTGTTTGGTTTGAACTGCACAATGTGACAAAAATGCCTGGGTCTATTCCATTGACATTCTATGGATTATAGCTATCAGATAGGCGGTTGGATGTGTGACTCCTACTGACTGAAGGGACCTGAATAATCCTTCCCTAAACCAATAGTGTAATTGCTATGGTAGTAAGGGAAGGGCAGATGAATCACTTGCATGTTGAAACCTTTGGATAGGAATTGCTATAGCATGGGCTTTTAAAGTCTGTAATTCAGTAAAGGGGCTTTATTTCAGGATGTATGAACATTTTCCAGCATTCTGTGCAGCCAGCGAATGCTGAGAGTTGTACTTTTTAAACATGTGAAAAGTTCAACACCCTTTCATTACACTGTATTGCATTTTAATACATTCATTAGCAAATTGACATAAAGAAGAAGCTTACTGCAAACAGAGAATGCTGGGAGTTGTAGTTTTCAAACCCTTTGGTAGGAATCACTAAAGCATGGGCTTTTAATGTCTGTAAGTTAGTAAAAGGGCTTTATAAGTATGTACCTAGTTATTCTGAATCCTGTAAAGGGTATCAGGTTGTCCTATGGTGCTGTTTAGTTAGAATTGCACATTGTGGCAGGATTGCCTGGGACTTTCTGGCAAATAAAATAAAAATGGGAGGGTATGTGTGTGTTTGGTCATATTGTGCGGTGGGATTGCTGGGTCCTTTTTAGGACTTTCAGACGTATGCCATTTGAGCCTCCCCTTGGATACTTGCTGGGAGTGGAAGGGAGAGCAAGTTCAGAATGGATCCTGATACTTCTAGCTAAAGAGGTGTAAGTAGCCTCCCTATGGCCCCACAGCTTAACAGCTATATGCATAAGGGAGAGTCAGACAGATCCCAAATCACTTGCATGTTTCTGCATTTTGTGTTGGTCTCACTGAAAGCGTGACCCCGAGCTTCCACTAAAAATAATTACGAAAGTGACTGCTTTGCAGGATGGGTAAGGGCACTGTTGCGGTAATTTTTGAAACCTTAAATTTATTACCACAGTTCATATTTAATAAAGGTCAGTGCCACACATATTTACAGCTTAGAAAGTTAGGACCTTCCACCTTTTTGGTAATTGAAGTAAAAAAGGTTAGAAGTTAGGACCTTCCAGACTGGGGTTAGGTTGACGTGGTTGGAAGGCTTTTCATTCATGTGATCACAGTAATGTATACTAAAACCCCTTTGTTTATAAAGTATGCCAGTGTGCAGATAATATGATATTGTATGGGGCCTAGGAATGTGCATTGATTATCTTTTCTATGTTTGAGGAAAAAAATCAAGTCATTACAATTATTATCATTATTATGATCACAATAAGACAGATGGAAATAGTATGGGTGAAATGAGAGGTGTACCCACCTGTAAATGCATTCATAAACGTAGAGAGAGATCTATTTAACATTTTGAAAAAGGGGTCCCTACAAGGGTATTTCTGAGAGCCACAAAGGACTGTGTGTTCCAGTATATGTGGGACCCCAGTACTGTCAATAGGGGTTGTTCGAAACTGAACACTGAGGGAGAAATAACCGCAACATATAAGTGAATCTAATCCTGGAAATAGTTTTGCACAGAATATGGTTACAAAGTCAGATTGGAATACAGGAAAACAATTAGAGTGTCACTATGATCATTTTAACAGTACATGAGATATTATTATCTATATCCTTAGACATACAGGGAAACAATTACTATCACTAGTTGGGCAGTATACAGAAGGTTTCATAGACCAAAAGTTACTGACCCTTAAATCTTGGCACGTTATTTTAGTCTGCACTCTTCAAATATTACCAAGGCCATGGTTTTGGAACATGTCCTTTTAATTTAGTTCCTAATACAGATCAGCAAGTTTAAACAAGAGCATTTTTAAGCACTGGAGGGCAGCAGTTGACTTAACCTAGTTAAATGACTACACAGGTAAAATGGGGTAGAAGCGTATATCAATCCTTACTATGGTATGGAAAAGTAGTTATTGAAAAATCAGTTTAGTTTTGTATTTGCCAAAATAAATTGTGCTCTACCTGAATAGACTGATAATAGCTAGAAAGGCAACATGCCCTAGAGTAGGAGGAATCATTGGGGCAGTGGTTAAAGCCTTGTCTTTCAGAAGAGGGTTAGAGGACAACTGCTGCCCTAAATTCCCCCTCTGCCCTCTAATAAAGCCTTTTAGGTCCTTACCCCTGGAGGATGTAGATCCCCTATTTTGTGTAAGTATTGGGATCAATCTAATTTACCCTTATGGGTTAGGACCTAGCATCTAAGATTGTCACCCTGGATACATCAGAATGGAGGGGGGTAGGTTAATGGCGACAGTTGTCCATCAATCTTCAACCTTGGATTCCATGAAGACATGTGAAGTTTAACAAACAGCTCATGTACCCTAAAATGTCAGATGTATTGGATGCACATTTTATACTGACACACTATACTGGGAACAGACGATCCCTAGCGATTTTGCTGCAAGGCCCAGAATGTTATATTAGCGGATCCTTAATTTGGCTGCTTCACCACCTAATTACCTATCAGACTGTTCTACCTGAAAATCTTTGGACACCCAGAACTTCTGAGTGATAGAAAAACAGAAACCTTCAAAGAGAGAAATTAATTCGAACCTATGAGATATGTCCATTGGAAGACCGTTCCATAGTTTTACCATTCTAACAGTGAAATCCCATTTCCAAACTTGAAGACACACAGGGAGATTCAATAAAAGTTTTTATCATTAAAAATAGTGCTAATTTTGCCCCAACCAATCAAATGTTAGCTTTCAAATGTTAAATAAAATCAGATTGGTTGTGGCAAAATTAGCATCATTTTTAGCGTGTATGATTGTAACTTATTCCAATCTGTCTTTATGTTCAAGATCCCCCAGTTCCCTCATTATTTTAGTTGCCCTTCTCTGAACCCTTTCCAATTCCTAGATGTCCTTTTTGTATATGGGATTCTAAAACTGCACTGCATATTCCAAATGAGGCCTTAGGGCTAGGCCACACTGCTGAGCTTTGCGCATGCGCAACAAAATCGCACATGAAATTGTATGCAATTGCGTTTGTGTTGCAGTGTGGCCGTGCCCTGACCAATGCTTTCTAAAGAGGGAGAATAATAATTTTCTCCATTGAATCCATACCTCTCCTTATACAAGATAGTATCTTGCTGGCTCTAGTTGTTGCTGAGGTTGCAGGGCTAGATTGCAGAGATTGGTTCTGTTTTCAGATTATGTAGTGTCCATCACTTATTAGCTGCTGGTTAGTTGCAGTCCTATCCGGATACCGTTTAATCTTTTATTAGTGTTTAAAGGGCATGTCCACCCCTGTAGCAAACTTTTGGGGTATAATAGTATACCTTCCCCCAGCCCAAACCGCCATAAAATTATTTTAAGAAAGTCCCCCGATCTCTACTTACCTTACCTCTCTCCCCCGGCGTTCTGAGCAGCCGGCAGTCGCGTCTGTGATTGGCTGCCTATCTGCACCCTATAACACACACATAGTGTTAATATACAGTAGGCCCATTACTAAAGCTGTGTGTACAATTCACACAATAGTACCCTACCCAAAATTAAACCCTGTTTTCCCATAAAGCAAGGCTTTCACTATCTGCACCCTATAACACACACATAGATATTGTTAATATCAGTAGGCCCATTACTAAATCTGTGTGTACAATCACCACAATAGTACCCTACCCAAAATTAAACCATGTTTCCACATAAGCAAGGCTTTCACTATCTGCTCCCTATAACACACACTAGTGTTTAATATACAGTAGCCCATTACTAAATCGTGTGTACAATTCACACAATAGTACCCTACCCAAAATTAAACCATGTTTCCATAAAGCAAGGCTTTCACTATCTGCTCCCCTATAACACACACAGTGTTAATATACAGTAGGCCCAGTACTAAGCTGTGTGTACAATTCACACAATGTACCCTACCCAATTAAACCATGTTCCCATAAAGCAAGGCTTTCACTATCTGCTCCCTATAACACACACTAGTGTTAATACAGTAGGCCCAGTACTAATCTGTGTGTACAATTCACACAATAGTACCCACCCAAAATTAAACCATGTTCCATAAAGCAAGGCTTTCACTATCTGCTCCCTATAACACACAATAGTGTTTAATATCCAGTAGGCCCAGTACTAAAGCTGTGTGTACATTCACACAATAGTACCCTACCCAAAATTAAACCATGTTCCCATAAAGCAAGGCTTTCACTATCTGCTCCCTATAACACACACAGTATTAATATACAGTTAGGCCGATAAACCACCCACAATATAGTTGAGTGATTGATCAGAAAAACGACATACACAGGATCGATATTTTAGCGTCCAATCGAATTTACCGAATTGCTCATGTGTGGGGGCTTATAATTCACTAGCCCTTCTTCTAACAATTAGATCTATATATCATTTTATAACCAACTGTCCTTCTGGGTTGTTCTATTTATAATTATGTTTAATGGAATAGATTTATTCTATATTATATTACAATAGGTTTATTATTTTATTATCTTATCTATATTTATTTTCTTATTTATATTAATTATACATTATTAATTCATCTTTTTTTCAGCCTTCAACTAATGAAAATGAAGCACCGGGGCAGATTGTAGGTGAAAACATCTCTCTGGTAAGAAGTACAAGGCAATATCTTTACATTTTTACCTATAACACTGAGCCCAGCTTTAGCCTAGTTATAAACCATTCAACTATTGTACCCGCCCATATATTTAACAGGTCTGCCACTATCTACAGTCTAACTTCAGTGGTCCACTATACACTATCAGGAGATTCAATAAAAGTTTTTATTGTTAAAAATGGTGCTAATTTTGCCAACCACAGATCTTATTTAACATTTGAAGCTAACATCATTGGTGGGGAAAAATTAGCACCATTTTAGACGATAAGAACTTTTATAAATCCTATAGTGTTAATACAGTAGGCCCAGTACTAGCTGTGTGTACATCCACACAATGAGATCGATATTTTAGCGATCCAATCGAATTTACAGAATCGCTCATGTGTGGGGCTTATATCACTAGCCCTACTTCTAACAATTAGATCTATATATCATTTTATAACCAACTGTCCTTCTGGGTTGTTCTATTTATAATTATGTTTAATGGAATAGATTTATTCTATATTATATTACAATAGGTTTATTATTTATTATCTTATCTATATTTATTATCTTATTTATATTAATTATCTTATTCATCTTTTTTTCAGCCTCCAACAGAGGAAAATGAATCACCGGTAAAGATTATAGATAAGAAAATCTCTCTGGTAAGAAGCACAAGGCAATAACTTTTCATTTTTAGCTATAACACAGGTCTATCACTATCTACAATCTAACTTCAGTGTGTCCACTAATACACATAGTGTTAATATACAGTAGGCCCAGTACTAAAGCTGTGTGTACAATTCACACAATAGTACCCTACCCAAAATTAAACCATGTTCCCATAAAGCAAGGCTTTCACTATCTGCTCCCTATAACACACACATAGTGTTAATATACAGTTAGGCCGATAAACCACACAATATAGTTGAGTGATTGATCAGAAAAACGACACACATGGGATCGATATTTTTAGCGATCTAGTCTAGCCCTTCTTCTAACAATTAAATCTATATATCATTTTATAACCAACTGTCCTTCTGGGTTGTTCTATTTATAATTATGTATGTAATAGATTTATTTTATATTATATTACAATAGTTTAATTAATTATCTTATATATATTTATTGTCTTATTTATATTAATTATAAATTATTAATTCATCTTTTTTCAGCCTCCAGCAGAGGAAAATGAGGCACCTGGGCATATTGTAGGTGAAAACATCTCTATGGTAAGAAGACCAAGGCAATACTTTACATTTTACCTATAACACACAATAGTCCCTACCCAAAATTAAAGGGTATGTCCACCCTAAAACTTATTTTAATAATATGATCCCCCTGCCAGCCCAGCCCCAACCGCTTATTTATATGTTTAGAAAGCTCCCCAAACTCTACTTACCTCCCCTCTTTCCTCCGCCGCGCTCCTGGCCCTCTTCTTGCAAGAAATGCAAGCAGAGGGCGGGACCGGCAGTCCATCTGTGATTGGCTGAGCAGCAGCCAATCATGGACGCGGCTGCCGGCAGCTCATTTCGGCGGAGGAAGAGGAGAGTAAGTAAAGTTTGGGGAGCTTTATAAACATATAATATAGCGGTTGGGGCTGGACTGGCAGGGGGAATCTTATATATTAAGGGATTGCACTAGGGGGAGGGAATCCTGAAGGGAGGAGAGGGAGGGGGAGAGGGAGGGGGAGGGAGAAGGGCTGCAGTACGCATGCCAAAATTCTCCCGGAGCCAGGTAGGAGGCAGAGTCCTATATGGACTCTGCTATCCTCCTGGTGGGCAGTTTTTGGGACTTTGGGGGGGGATTACAAGAGAACCATATGGAGCTGGGATGTGAGGTAAGTATTAAACTACACTACATGATGGGGCCAGTAGTTGGGGGGATTATAGTTTTGGGGGTGGACATGCCCTTTAAACCATGTTTCCATAAAGCAAGGCTTTCACTATCTGCTCCCTATAACGCACACATAGTGTTAATATACAGTTAGGCCCAGTACTAAAGCTGTGTGTACAATTCACACAATAGTGCCTTACCCAATATTAAACCATGTTTCCATAAAGCAAGGCTTTCACTATCTGCTCCCTATAACACACACATAGTGTTAATATACAGTTAGGCCCATGTCAGGATGTGTCAGGATAATGTCATTGGTATAAACAGGCTGGTTAATTCTTTGCAGTAAAAAATAACAAAATTATATTTTTTCCTTCCCTAAGCACGAGGAGCTGAATATTCCCTCTGTAGTTGACGTAAGTAGAAAATATAACTATAGAACAAAGATAGCAAAGCAGATTTTATCATTGTGTGACTGTTGTTATGGAAGGTCATTTATTGTGATGTTTATGGCCATTCCTGTATCAGGAAGATGTGCAGGAATAAGCATTGTCTGCCCATGGTGTAGTTGGGGCAGTGTTACAGGGAGTGGGGTAGAAAGGGGAAAGTTACATTTATCCCCATGATGCAGATCTTTTATCCACCAGGGACCACACGTGTGTGTGAGGTTTTCATACATCCAGGTCATGGTATATCTGTGTAACTCTTACTCTAAGTTACTATACTTGGATAATTGGATTAGGTTCAGTTCTTAAATACGTTTCACTAGTGATCCGACTAGATCTCCCAATTCAAATGATTTGTACAAGAATCTTTTGGCATAATATCCTCAAAAGTGTCCCAACTCCATATAACAGCAAGGGGTCAGGGACCTCCATAAACAACAAGGGTTCAGGATCTCCATATAACAGCAAGAGGTCAGGGACCTCCATTTACAGCAAGGTTTCAGGGATCTCCTATAGATTGAATTAGGGTAGAAACATCATCTATAATTAGGTTTATTGAGGTGGAATGTGATGGGTTAGAGGTTTGAAAGATTTTGGTCTATGTATAAACTGAATATTAAAGTACAGAACATTACAGGGTCTTGAACCAATCAAGTTCCTAGTTTTACTTGTTTTATTGAACATTTTCTTTATGATAGAATGGAAAGACATTCACAGAAATACAATAATTTCCTTGTATTATTTTCTTTAGGCTCCAATACAGAATCTTGATGAGTGTCAGGTCATTGTGAAGGGGCATTTGGTAAAGTCTATAAAGTAAGTTTTCTATGGTAATTATAATTAGATGTTCACACTATTTTCCTGTTTGAAACCTTTTTGCGTTGATGAAATGATTTTCTGCATTTAGTTTCAAAATCATAAGTTTTCTGTCTCTTTGTTAAAGGTTAAACTAGCCGATGAAGACCTGGAAGCAGCAGTCAAGGTCGTCCCCATGGTAAAATCTCATCTTCTACATATTAAAATACAAACAATGGTATTTTAATCCAACACTATAAGGTGCTAAGATCCTAGGATACATTTTTGGTAACCCAATCTGGATCGAAAAAGATTATCAGAAAAAACCTGAAAAAACCTTGATTAGTGGGAATATAAAAACTCATATTGTTTGCAAAATTAGTGTTTTTATATATATATAGAAGTTAGAGCTAGTTATATGTCCATTTCTTATAAAATAAATAATTCTATATGCTGTCATGTAGGATGCTGAATATGAGAGGAAACACTTCAGGAATCGGCATTCTATGCAGGTTAAGTCATAAAAACATTGTGCAATTCTATGACGCCTGCTTGCAGATTGTTGAAGACAAAGGGACAAGTTATGGGTAAGATATTTATTTAATATACGCTATTTTTTCTGTGTACATTCATATGTATAGAAATGTGAGCACAGCACTCCCACCAATGAAAACTCATCACTCACATAATCCCCATTAATCAGAGAAATTACTTAATTGCAAGGTAATTACACCGTATTATTATCAGGAAGTAAAACCCTTATATTGATGTACCCCCTGTCCTATACCCTGTATATTCAATAATATCTCACAACATATTATAACCATGTGTAATTAAGCCTTTTAACCCCCATATTCCCTTTGTTTCAACTTGAGTTCCCTGTGTTCCCTCTGATAGGGACTAAATCCATCTCAAGGACCATATAATCCAAGATCCTAATCATTATCCTGCCTCCACAAAATGAAACAGGCAGCTTTTTATCTCTGTGTCTAATGCTCAAGCGATGTGGCAATGAACGTATATAAATATATGAATGGCTGATCTCCAGTATCGGACTGTTCCTGAAGCTGCTCTTCACCTGGTCTTCCTGGTCGCTGTTTCAGTCTAAGGCTCGCTGTTGATGTCACGGTCAATAGCTGACAGTTGCAACCAGGAAGTGCCTCACTATGCTGTGCGTGCCGTTAAGTTAATCTTTGGGAAAGATAATTTAAATGAAAGTGATGTTTGGGGGATCCCTTTAATATATTTTACAGCCATTGTCATAGAATTTAAATATTAATATAATTCTATTACAATATCTATTTTATATAACAGTATAATGAAAATTAAAATAAGACTGGGAAAATGTATATTCCCAAATGTAGTGTAGCCTCTCCCAACATCCAATATGCCCATTCATCCAGTTGGTGAATCCCTTATGTACACCATGAATCCTTAAATATATCAAATCTGTTCATATGTTCCTTTTTACTGTATAAACGATGGAATACTGTGCGGTGGATCCCTGCTCGACCTCATTGAAAATCACCACAAGGTTTATAATAATATTTGCCAGAAGACTGGATACAATATGTGACAAAGGAAGTTTTGACGGTAAAGAATAAACTGTATTTGTCTGACTGTAAAATCTAGAGATTGTACAATCATTTCAAATGATAAATGAGAAACATTAAATGAATGAAGTGCCATTTAGAGTTAATATATTGGGACTACCAGGCAGCTAAAGCACAATGCCAATCATAGAGCAGATGCCAATCAAGCCAGGTGTTAGGGATCTCCAGAATGCAAGGTGTTGATTGCAATATTCATTAATCTCCCAGGGACTGTCTTATCTGCATCAAGAGATATCATCCACAGGGATATTAAACCCATAATTCCTATTCACTGAAGACGGGGAGGTGAAAATCGGTAAGAGAAATTATTATTATAATTATATTAAACATAGATATTTTGATGAGGAGAACAGGGCAACTTATTTGGAATAACTCCACATTGTATGTTTTAAAAAGGGTCAGGAGCATATATTATTATTTCCAAACAATCTCTGATGTGGGTCTTACCTAGACATTCCTGGACCCTACAGTGTCACTATTGATGTGTCACTTCCACCCTGTATGGGCGATTTCCAGCAGATTATTCTTTTTCTGATTTATAAATAATCTGTATTTATATTTTGGGGTAATGTTTTATTTACAAATCAAATTATTTTTCTTTGCCTTGCATAGATTTTTAAAAATATTGATAGTTTAGTATTGAACATTTCTGCCTTATTGGCCTACTGACTATTTAAAGGTGAAAGTTATTCATTAAGTACAATGTGTCATTCCAGCTGATTTTGGCCTGTCCGTACAATTAATAGAAGAAGATAAAGTAACAGACGCAACAGGTACTCATGTTTTATGGCACCAGAAATTCACGGAAGCCTGATGGGGCAAAACGATGGCTACAATATGGCGGTAAGATTGTTACATTCTATTTTTGAGGAATAGTCACCATGATTCCATATAAATTATATATAGAAAGCCATGACAGTTAATATTGTATTCGGATGCTTCTTTGCTATTGGGAACATTGGATTTTCATTCTTTTCCTTCTATTTCTATTTTCCAGTGTGACATTTGGGCATTGGGAATCACCATCATCGAAATGCTGAAGGAGATACACGTAAGTAAAGCAGACCCACATCATAATTATTATAAGATATCGTCAATAAGAAAGCCTATTGCTGAACAGGAACATGAAAGATAAAATTATATGTAGAACAATCTGTATATTTTGTTATTTACAGTTTCTCTTTAATTACTTTTTATAACCTTTAGCCTTAGCGGGCTTTCCACCAATGCACGTTGTTCCTGATCGCCTTGCTACACCCGCCCACTCTGCACCCTTTATTATGGTGAGTCACATCTTCCTGATTTCTATCTTATACTGGGAATCATTATAGTAGGAGGGAAAGAATTATTGGCCACCATTTGGAAAATGTTTTTCTCTGATATCTTCATCTTTGATAGAGAATTATCATAAAATATATAATGTAAATATAGTTTAAAGGAATGATAAGTCTCTCACCCACTGGGTAATCAATAATATATATATAATATATATATATATACTAATAGAGAGAGAGAGGAGAGATAGAGAGAAAGAGAATGTGTGTGTGTGTGTCTGTTTTACAATTAGAGTTTGATTAAGAATATTTTTTTCTTCAGGTCTGAAAAATGTAACCTTTTTAAATGGGCTTGGAAAAGGATCCTGAGCAAAGAGGAACAGCGAAGGATCACTGGACCACAACTTCATCACGGGGGCAGAGAACTACAGAATCAGTCCAAAAGCAAATAGCAAATTTTATCAAAGTTATGAATGCGTTTGAAGGTGAGAATATGAAAGACTATCTCTGTATAGAAATAACTACAGTAACATAATAGCTGTACCACGGTTGCACTTATTGTTTACTTAACTTCTCTTCGTCCATAAACCTACAATGTCTTGCACAAACACATTATTAGGGTCACTGTACAAACTTACTAATTCTGTAGTTTCCAGCTTAATGTACAAAGGCCCAAATGCCAACCAGGTGCCAGTAGGAAGATAATATCATTCATTATGATAAAAACATTTATTATGATTTCACTTCCCTATTACAAATTTTGAATCTTACGTAATTGTTGGACTCTGACATGTGTATCTGCCATTCATAGTTATAAAATGGGGCCTAGCTCGTGTTTATTCTAAAGTATTACGATAGCTTAATTTGATATTTTTTAAAAATTAACAATGTCTGTGTACTATGTTCTGATTACAGAATGTTCCCATCAAACACTGATGAAGAGAATGAGGACAACAGAGGGACAATGACAACCAAGAGGAAGAGGACTACAAAGTAGACCACAAAGTGAATGAGGACAACAGGAGGATAATGACAGCAAAGAGGATGACAAACAGGATACGGATGACAAAGAGGGCAAGGGCAACAAGATAACAAGGACAACAAAGAGGACAAAGAAAACAAAGAAGGCGAGAACAACAAAGTGGACAACAACAACAAAGGGTACAAAGACAACTAAGAGTACAAGGACACAAAGTGGGACGAGAACAACAAAGTGAACAACAACAAATAGTACAAAGACAACTAAGAGAACGAGGACCACAAAGTGGACGAGAACAACAAAGTGGACAACAACAACAAAGGGTCCAAAGACAACTAAGAGAACGAAGACAAATAAGTGGACGAAAACAACAAGTGGACAACAACAACAAAGGGTACAAAGACAACTAAGAGAACGAGCACAACAAAGTGGACGAGAACAACAAAGGGTACAAAGACAAACTAAGAACGAAGACAAATAAGTGGACAGAACACAAAATGGACAACAACAACAAGGGTACAAAGACAACTAAGAAACAAAGACACCAAAGTGGACGAGAACAACAAAGTGGACAACACAACAACAAAGGGTACAAAGACAACTAAGACAAATAAGTGGACGAGAACAACAAAATGGACAACAACAACAAAGGGTACAAAGACAACTAAGAGAACGAAGAAAACAAATTGGACGAGAACAACAAGTGACAACAACAACAACAAAGGGTACAAAGACAACTAAGACAAATAAGTGGACAAGAACAACAAAATGGACAACAACAACAAAGGGTACAAAACAACTAAGAGAACGAAGACAAATAAGTGGACGAGAACAACAAAATGGACAACAACAACAAAGGGTAACAAGACAACTAAGAAACAAGACAACAGTGAACTAGAACAACAGTGGACAACAACAACAACAAAGGGTACAAGACAACGAGACAACAAATTGGACGAGAACAACAAGTGGACAACAACAACAACAAAGGGTACAAAGACAACTAAGACAAATAAGTGGACGAGAACAACAATGGACAACAACAACAAAGGGTCAAAGACAACTAAGAGAACGAAGACAATAAGTGGACGAGAACAACAAAATGGACAACAACAACAAAGGGTACAAAGACAACTAAGAGAACAAAGACAACAAATGGACGAGACAACAAAGTGGACAACACAAACAACAAAGGGTACAAAGACAACTAAGACAAATAAGTGGACGAGAACAACAAATGGACAACAAACAAAGGGTACAAAGACAACTAAGGAACGAAGACAAATAAGTGGACGGGAACAACAAAATGGACAACAACAACAACAAAGGGTACAAAGACAACTAAGAGAACGAAGACAATAAATTGGACGAGAACAACAAAGTGGACAACAACAACAAAGGGTACAAAGACAACTACTAGAACAAAGACAACAAAGAAGAGATGACAACAAGGTGAGCAACGCCAACAAGGGAC
This sequence comes from Hymenochirus boettgeri, assembly GCA_019447015.1. Lineage (NCBI taxonomy): Eukaryota > Metazoa > Chordata > Amphibia > Anura > Pipidae > Hymenochirus > Hymenochirus boettgeri. Next base: position 17,841 of record JAACNH010003404.1, read on the forward strand.
AAAACAACAAAGGACAATAAAGTGAACAATAACAAAAAGGACGAGGACAACTAAGATGTTAACGATAAAGACAAAGATACAACCTTCAGATCTTAATAAATGTATAAAAATAAATAAAACTTTACCAAAAGTCTAATGTCCTTTAAAGTTAATCACAAAAATCCCAATCTCATGCAAAAGCCCGACTTCCATTAAAAACACATTCACAGAATCCCCCAAATAATAACAAAGCTGATGTGTATATATCCAATTGTACAACCAGAAAAAATAAAGTGTATAAGGAACAGCCACTGGACGGTACTAAATGGTCAGTTTGTGGTTAATATAAGAAATCACTAATTATGTACGGGGGAAAAGAATGAACTCACAGTGTTCACTGGTGGTCCGGGGGCTAAGGCCCCAAACCCTCACATAACAATAGTTCCCCGTCAAACGACAACGCTGCCCTCAAAACAAACCAGGTATTCACTCACCATTTGTCGTAAGTGGCCCGGGAGCAAACAGCCTGAGCCAGTCGCTAAGGCTCAATCCGAACAAACCAAAATCCAGTGAACTGGCGCGCACACCGATGGAATGAGCCGAACTCCAAAATGCTAAAACCATTCCTATATTGTAACATATGTAAAACACCAACTATCCCGAAGGATCACCTGGCACGTTTGTCCACTAGGGCACTTAAAGGGTTCTCCACTCGTATTTCAAGATTTGGTAATCCAGTTCTATTGAAGAACGGGAGGTAAAGGAGCTGTGCCTTACCTTCCGTTCTTCAATAGAACAAACAGGAGCCAGGAGAGAAGGTAAGAAACTTAACCGCTCACTCGCTCCCCCGCGTGTAGTCTGACAGGTCCCGACGGACCTTGTCTCTATGTGCATGCGCGATCTATGCCATAGAAGACAAGGTCCGTCGGACAGACTGTCAGACTAAGCGCCGGGGGAGCGAGCGAGCGGGTAAGTTTCCTAACTTCTCACCAGCTCCTGTTTGTTCTATTGAAGAACGGAAGGTAAGGCACAGCTCCATACCTCCCGTTCTTCAATAGAACTGGATACCAAACCTTGAAAATACGAGTGGAGATACCCTTTAATCATAGGTAAATACATCAGGAAAAGGGGCGTTCCTTAAATACACAGGTATCCATAGAACACGCCCCCTATAAACATCACAACACATAATATAGTAGAGCATAGAGAAGAAAGAGGATAGAAATAACATTGTATATACCAAACACTAATATTCAGTAAATATATACAACTCAAACAATGATACACGGTAACAAAACAACAAAACATGTAACATAATTACATGATCTACCATAATACCCACTAGAACATAAAAAATACTGATGCAGAAAACATCCCAGTAAGTGACAACCTTTATACTGTACATCACATGCTATTGAGACCCCTGGGTTTTTAGTACCCCCACAAAAGATCCATTTCACCTCAGCTTTTAATAATAAAGATACTATCAGGGTTATTCAATAAAAGTTAAGATTAAACTTGGTGCTAATTTTGCCCCAACCAATCAGATGGTTAGCTTTCAAATGTTAAATAAGATCTGATTGGTTGGGGGCAAAATTAGCACCATTTAAATGATAAGAACTTTTATTGAATCTCCCTGTAAGTTACCCCCCCTCCTGTTGGATGTGAGGTCAAAATATGCTGGATACCTTGCATGGCTAGACAGGTCATTATTACACACATCAAAAAATGCCTAGCCATAGGATTCTACAATTTCCTATTGGATGTCTCGGACATGCTCCCTAATCCTTGATTTCAAGGGATGAGTCGTACAGCCAACATACTGAATGCGCATTTAATGCATGTCAAAAGATATTACAACCACAGGGGTGTCACAATTGATGTAATTATTGATAACAAAACTCCTTTTAGTTACACTACTCAAAAACTTAGGCCTTATTCTTACATATTACATGTAAGGCACCTCGTCTTACCACATTTATAGAAGCCTTTACATTTTAACCAATGGTCATTTCTTTTATTACTACAAACAGACTTGGGACAAAATGTTACCCAAAGAATTCACCTTTTTGGAAACAAATATGCTTGTGAAGGTTCTCACATCCAGGTCATGGTATATCTGTTGTATTCAATTAGATCAAGTCCAGTTGATCTAATTAATACAACAGATATTTTGGAAACAACTTAACACCCTGTTTTAATACGGATTTCAAAGCCGGGTCTTCACGAGAACAGGAAAATACTGCTGAATGATCTTTACAACATCTCTAAATTGATTATGTACTGAGTGGAAAAAAATAATCTGTTGGTTATGACTTTAATAGGACTGTTAGGACTATTATCACATTTAACACACTGTCTAAAACCAGACTTACCGTACCCCCACCATTTGGGTCACAGGCACTCTTTGTGACTTTAAGGGCACCCTTACCACTATGTATTAGTACATTCCTATCCTGCTTAAGGGTCTTGGAATGCCTCTAGCAAAAAGGACCAGGCATAACCTCTAGCCAACAGTCTATCCCTGAGATCACATGATTCTTAACAAAATCCTCCAGCTCTGGGCATGTCCACCCCCAAAACTATAATTTAACCCACTACTGGCCCCCTCTGTAGTGTAATAAAATCCTTACCTTACATCCCAGCCCAAACGGTTCTCCTGTAATATCCCTCCAAAGTCTCAAAAACTGACCACCAGGAGCACTGCATAGTCCATATAGGATTCTGCCTCCTGTCTCTCCTCTGGGAGAATTATGCCATGCTCACTGCAGCCCCCCTCCCTCTCCCTCCCATTTCTCTCTCCCTCCCCCTAGATTCAATCCCATTTTCTGTAGTGAAGGGATCCCTCACCCAACCCCAACCGCCATAGTTATTGTTCAGAAACACCCCCGAACTCTACTTACATTAACTGTTTCCCCCGGCGTTCTGGATAGCCGGAAACCGCGTCTGTGATTGGCTGCCTCTCAGCCAATCACGGGCGCGGCTGCCAGTCAAGCCTCCTGCTTGCAGTTTCATGGAAGCAGAGGGCCGTAACAGAACGTCGGAGGAGAGAGGTAATGTAAGTAGAGTTCGGGGAGTTTCTGCACAAATAACTATGGCGGTTTGGGCTGGGGGAGGAGCCCTACATACAGGAAAAGATAAAAAAGGGTAGAGATGCCCTTTAATCTGAGGAACTGCCCATAGGGTATGCCTTTAAAACAATGAGATGGATGACTAGAGGAAGCATGTAAAATAGTATTCCCCGCATTCTCTTTCCTATACATCATTGTTTTTAGGTGTTAAATTCAGTGCGTACCATAGTAATATCCAGAAAGTTTAGAGTATCCCCAAACATAGATATGAACTTAGATTTAGATCATTAATATTAGAGCATCCAAAAAGCTCCCAAATTCAAACTCCGTCCCCAACCAGATAATAAGCAAATCATTGATGTAGTGTTTGAATAACGCTACATGACCCGTATAAAATATCCGAGGTTTTTCCTCTTTACACTTGGGAATTTGGATGCTCTAAATATTAATGATCTAAATCTAAAGTTCACGTCTACATTTGGGGGGATACTCTAAACTTTCTGGATATTACTATGGTACCCACTGAATTTAACACCATAAAAAACAATGGTGAATAGGAAAGAGAATGCGGGGATACTATTTTAATACTATTTTTAGTTAGAGGGGCCCAGAAATGTACCCAGTATGGGCCCGGAAATGATGGTGGCCCTGCAGTAGTCGCTTGTGTAAAGCTAGGTTTAAGACTCTAGTGCAATAAAGCCTTTTGACCCCCAGGCATATTGGGGACCCCTGCCTTGGGAATGCTCTGAACTGTGGGTACGGTACACACTTTAATGACAAAGGGATACACGCTTTATGACAAATTACGTTGAATCAGACGGAATTGTCCCGTTACGTTGAGTGTATACCTAGCTTAAGGCCCGGCACACTTGGATTATATTTGGCCGGCTGTTTATCTGACACAATATTTTGGTTGATTGGGACAAAATGGCAACAGAAATTTGCAGCAACCGACAAATCTGGTCGAATTCTCTGATCTTTAGCTGAAAATGGCAGCGTGCAAACGCTCTGTAGTGTGTCGGATAATAATAGGATAAAGACCGGCCTACACAGACCTGGCCTTACTATGCTTTCTGATTATCTTCCTGATAACTTGGGAAATGAACAAAGGGAAGATACAAATATAAATGAATATGTTTGTAGGTATCAATGTTACAATGCGAATATGTATACAAGATAAAAATCTAAATACAGTGGATATTATATAAGGATATACTGTAAGTGCTCAAACTTAAGGGACAATTATACTTACATTTCCCGATCCACTCCTGCAAAGTACCAGGGTGAGGACCTAAAACGCTAGTCCTCACCTCTGGGTACTTTACAAAAGTCCTGAAGTACTTACTTGTAATCTCCCTCGTCGCTCCGGTCCGATCCCCCCATTGGCACTTTGAGTGACAGGTCGTGAGGCAGCCAATGGGAAGACGCACTCGCAAGGAGGCGTGCTTCCCATTGGCTGCCTCCGGACAGTCACTGACAGTGCCAGTGGGGGAGGATCAAAAACAGGACAGTGGTGGGGAAAGGAACCAGGGGGAGATGAGTATAATTGTCCTTTAACAAATGGGAAACATGAAGTGATAAAGGGTGAAAAGTGCTGCAGTAAGTCAATTATTATACTGTGCTGGTTCCCTGATTCTCAGTTGAATTATTTAGAACATTGTGCATTATTTATCCGTACAGAAACCTCTAATTCTGTATAGTAAACCTTACCATGAACTGTAATGTAGGCCGAGGTCAAGCAAAACATGCAAATTTTTGGCACACCTGTGTTCCTCGAGTCTGTCCATGTCTGCGTGTTTAACCAGTGTTGGGTGTCCTGATGAATCTTTGTGAATAAAGGAATGATTTTAGAGACTGTAAGCTTGCAGCCTGCTTCATACATACTTGTCGTACAAAACATGCAAATGGTTGTCTAGTTGCTAGGATTAAGGGCTAGGCAACACTACCGTTTTTTAGTGCGTTTGTGCACGCAATATTGGTTTAAATGGGAGGTCGCGGGAACGCCTGATTTCCGATGCACATAGCGATTTGCGTCTTTTATGCAAATGCAAGCGTTTTTAGAATATCAAATTACAAAACCGCAAACCAACCAACAACGCATACAAGACACACATCAATTGCGTGCGATAACGCTTGTGATTGCGTGTGCAATTTGGTGCTTTGTTGTGGGCCTCAGCCTAAGTAGCCTTAAGGTAACAGTGGCCGAAGTAAGGCCACTTGGGACAGTAGCAGGGCCCACACAAGCCCATACCCTCGGATCGCGGAGCCCATAACCACCGCAATCAGCTTTTTTAAACAGCTGTTAAAGACATGCAATCAGCTGTTACGTTTCCTTTCAGTTTTTTGAATCCTAGAAAAATAATCAGAAGTAATCCAGACCTAATTAGGAGAATTTAATTTAGGCTTATTTAGTACAAATAATAACAATATGTTGTTCTAATTCTAATAACCTTTATCTGCCCATTGACCATTTTGGTTGCATAAATGAATAATGTGTCCAAAGTACTGACTTTTTTGTCCATTTGTGGTCTTGCTAATCCCTTAACCCAGCCTGGTGGGGTTGATCAGAAAATCAATTTACTGTCTATGTTGCTCACATGTTCCAACACAACCAAATCTTAACACATTCACTGCTGGTCCAGACGTATGGACATTGGAAATTGGAAACATTGGCGAACGGTCAATCACAACGAAAAATTATACACAGTAAAATAAAGTGCCGATACCGTCGGATGTGTGTAGCGCATTTTCCGAATGTGGCCTTGTGGTTGATCGGAAAAGACTGAAAATTTCCCTTGGTCGTGGTGTCTCCCTGTACTAAAGTATAGGAAACATGATTTCCTGAGCGTTCTCCCTATACTGTGTATATGCTGTATGCTGTGTATAGGGAGTACGCTTGGGACTGTGTACACTGATCTCGCAGGTCCTGTCTGTCATCTAAAGATCTGTGCTGTGTGTACCCGCTTAAAGGTTCACTGTGCTGTTGTACCCAGCTTAAAGGTACACTGTGCTGTGTGTACCCAGCTTAAAGGTACCTGTGCTGTGTGTACCCATTTAAATAACACTGTGCTGTGTGTACCCAGCTTAAAGGTCACTGTGCTTGTGTGTACCCAATTTAAAGGTACACTGTGCTGTGTGTACCCAATTTAAAGGTACACTGTGCTGTGTTACCCAATTTAAAGGTCCGCTGTGTGTACCCAATTTAAAGGTACGCTGTGCGGTGTACCCAGCTTAAAGGTACAGTGCTGTGTGTACCCAGCTTAAAGGTACACTGTGCTGTGTGTACCCACCTTAAAGGTACACTGTGCTGTGTGTACCCATCTTAAAGGTACACTGTGCTGTGTGTACCCAGCTTAAAGGTACACTGTGCTGTGCGTACCCAGCTTAAAGGTACACTGCGTTGTGTGTACCCAGCTGAAAGGTACACTGCGCTGTGTGTACCCAGCTTAAAGGTGGGTAAAAACTTTATGATCTTAAAGATTCGTCTTTCATCTTTAAAGATCTTAGTGTTGTACCCAGCTGTATTGATGTCTATCTGTAAACTATTCAACATAAAACCAATCATTGAGTATATTCTGCCCCGTGGTTTATTGTTATTTTACCTCCGCCTGTAAAAATTCTTTGCAATAAAAATTATTTTCAGTCAATGTGTTATTTATACTGATGTTTTAATCATATGCAAATCATCTGAATCGCACAGTTACGTTAACCTTTAAAAAATATTAACCACTTGATGGTACAGACCTCTCTTTGTCTCCATTATTATTTAATAACATAATTCTATATCCATGATGCAATAAAAGGTGCTATTAATCTGCAGCAACACAATCAGATCTTATAAACGGCAGTAACCCAGTAAAAAGCTAACATCGATTGGTCGCTGCAAATTAATAGTTAAGGAAAACTTTTGCCTTCTTCTTTTATCGGCTTGTATACCCTGTGGAAGTAGTTTCTTTTTATTTAGAATAACAGCACCCAGGAGCAAATTTACACCCCAGGAGTCTGTAGGCACAAAAAGCTGGTGCCCTTAGCTCCACCCCTAAACACAGATCACACCCAAACCACACCCATTTTGGGGGTAAGAAATAGACTACATAAGGGGGGAGGGGGATTGACAGCTGCCCCCCAACCACAGGGGCTTCCTAGGCACTGCTTACTGTGCTTAATTGTAAATCTGGCCTGACAGCACCCACGTAAAACTTATTTCATTTTTCAGCTATACTGAAAAAATTACTTTTCCTCATCTTAATCTATAATAAATATGTGTAAGTAGCACTTACTCTGCTGTATGTGTAAGTAGCACTTATGTAGCTGCATGCCTTCAATCCAACACTGTTTTGATCAGGAGCAGTATACCCCTCCCTCTTTTAACACACTCCCACTTCCACCTGACCTGACTTTTTCCCAGAAAGCAACTGTCAAAACTGCACACAGCATTCCGCTGTCAACATTCTGTTACCATTGTAGCTACAGCAAAACTGGTCACAGAAGAATAGTTTATGACAGCAAGGCACTTGATTGACAGCTGAAATTTAAGATGTTTTTAGATTGGATATCTAAAGAAATAGGGGCAGATCAACAGAAAAAAAATCCACAGGGATGTTGGAAAGAATTAAGTTTCCCTAATATGGTCAATTTTTTTTTCAGTAAAGATGCCCTTTAAAGGACAACTCCACCCTCATAAGAACATTGTTTAAAAGAATGGCCTCCTTAAAATATGTTTGATATATCATAGTTTTTCCTATGAATTTATTACTGTATGCCTGCTATGCTTTTGGATGCCTCATGGAAACTGAGCAATTTAGAAACCGTACTGAGCCAGTACTGAGCCTGGGCATGCTCAGAAGAGGCTGACAAGGGATTAACATTCAGTCATTGGCTGTGTATGTCACTGTCAAATCCATAAACTGACAGTTACTAACTGGAAGAACCAGGAAGTAGAAACAGGGAAACAGGACATTGTGTAGGATTTCAGGTTAGACTTATATTTCACATTTCAAACTATTACCGTTTAAGGTTTGGGGGTGATTTACCTGTATGTAAGTTTTCATTTTAGGGCTGACTTGCCCTTTAAGCTGGGGTACACAATCGAGGCTTCCGACTGGACGGACAGGAGGAACCACTTAGGAGGGCCGCCACGTTCGGCCTTAGTTTTCCAACATGTCCGATTGTGCGTTCATCCGAACAAATGGTCTGGGTCGGTCTCAAGAAGAACCCATACAATAATTCAGCCCGACTAACCGAAACACTGAAATGTTGATCGTCAGTAGAATTATTGTATGGTGTGTACCTAGCTTTAGGGAAATTTTCGCATACCCCTTAAAGGGCCTGCCGCGGGAGTCCACAATGGGCGGGGACTTGGTGTATCAGGGGTGTGGCCTTGACATGTTCTGTGCCATTAGGGGGTGGAGCTACTCACCTCCTCGGTAGGTATCGTTAAGTCCTCTGGAAAGTTATAAGGTTTCGCTATTGTCCAGCATTGCTGCAGCCGACATTTCGCTGCGACCAATCGGTCCAATCTTTCGGTCACCCTCCAGGTGTTTTTAAAAACTACAACTCCCACATTCAGTTTGCAGGATTTTTTAACTTGTGGAGGGCAGCAAGTACATTCCTGGTTAATAAGGGAAAAGTCCCAGACAAACCACTGTATGATGTAATGCTTGTATAACTCTGCATCCCTATTGGGATGGTGGTTTGGTGGGAGGGGCTAGCACCCCTAGGGCCCAGCTCCCACAGGCAGGGACACAGCATTATAGGGGGGGTTGGCTCTTGTATTACCGCGGATCAGCACTAGTGTCGCTGTGTCATTGGATAGATCCGGGCGGTGCGGTGGGGCGGGAACTAAGGGGGAGGAGGAAATGACGCAGTTGTTCCTTCAGATCTGGGACCGCCATTAGTAGCGGAGGCAGCAGCCCGGAGTGCGTGGGGTGACGGCCGACAGGCCTCGGACGGAACCGAGCGCGGTGTGTTTGGGGTAAGATGCGGACTTACACGGGCCGCCGCCTTATAGAGGCTCCGTGGGGGGCCCAGGTTCCACATCCCTGCACTAGGTGGGATGCACGTGGCCCCTGGCCCATTCCTAGGGCCACTCATACCATTCCACCGTGTACTCATAGACTTGATGGGGAAGTTGTGGTTATGGACATCAGTGGGAGTGGCCATACTGCGTATAACAAGAATACAACAACTTATCAAGGGAGCAACGTCTGAGATACAGGGAGCCCCCCGATCCTCCTGCCCCACAATACTATGATTTCCTACACCAGAGACCCTCCTAACCCCTGCCCCACAATACTATGACTTCCTACACCAGAGACCCCCTCCTAGACCCCCCTGCCCCCAATACTATGACTTCCTACGCCAGAGACCCCCCTCCTAGACCCCCCCGCCCCACAATACTATGACTTCCTACACCAGAGACCCCCCTCCTAGACGCCCCACAATACTATGACTTCCTACACCAGAGACCCCCCTCCTAGACCGCCCCACAATACTATGACTTCCTACACAGAGACCCCCCTCCTAGACCGCCCCACAATACTATGACTTCCTACACCAGAGACCCCCCTCCTAGACCGCCCCACAATACTATGACTTCTTACACCAGAAAACCCCCTCCTAGACCGCCCCACAATACTATGACTTCCTACACCAGAGACCCCCCTCCTAGACCGCCCCACAATACTATGTACTTCCTACACCAGAACCCTCCTCCTTAGACCGCCCCACAATACTATGACTTCCTACACCAGAACCCCCCTCCTAGACCGCCCCACAATACTATGACTTCCTACACCAGAAACCCCCCTCCTAGCCCCCTGCCCCACATACTATGACTTCTACACCAGAAGACCCCCTCCTAGACCACCCTTGCCCCACAATAATACTATGACTTCCTACACCAGAGCCCCCCATCTAGACCCCCGCCCCACAATTCTATGGGTTCCTACACAGAGACCCCCCCTGCCCCACAATCTATCACTTCCACATCCACACCAGAGACCCCCCTCCTAGACCCCCCGCCCCACAATACATACTTTCTACACAGAGACCCTCCATCTAGACCACTCCCTGCCCCACAATTTATGACTTCCTACACTAGAGAATACACATCACACACACCAGTCTCTCAGCAGAGTACACACTGTAACAATATGTTAAACTTTGCCTGCGAATTGGTCAATAAGACCTCTGAACGACCATTTCACCGGATGAAGTGCCCACACACGTCATGTGTTGCGGGCGGCCCCCAGATTCACATGTGTACGAACCTTTCGATTCTGTCATCTTTTGGAGATGTGGCTATAGACAGTCCAGAGTGTTCTCCCTATATAAAGTCTACTTATAGGGAGATCGTTAAGGACTGACACATTCCCTATGACGTGGACGACTCCCTATTCTTGTAATGGAACGACCGCGGGAAAATTTCGGTCAGTTCTGGAGCGTCTGTCAGCCTTGGAACGCTTATTTCTGCAGTACGAACTTTAACCATAAAGGGGCGATTCCATCTGATCCATTGCCCCTTCATCACTAAAGTTGTACTAACCATGCTCAGGCCAATTGTTCAGGAAGGAGGCAGGGTTAGGACAGTTGCCTTTTTGTTAAAGGGTAACTCCAGTCAAAAGATAACTCAAAGGATTACCCCCCCCCCCCTACAAAACTAGGTTGCTTTACTCTTAAATGCATCCAACGCTCCCACAATTGAGTTATTAGGGTTTAATTAACAAATCACGATCCTGGGCTGTGTACAATTCACACAATAGTACCCTACCCAAAATTAAACCATGTTCCCATAAAGCAAGGCTTTCACTATCTGCTCCCTATAACACACACAGTATTAATATACAGTTAGGCCGATAAACCACACAATATAGTTGAGTGATTGATCAGAAAAACGACATACACAGGATCGATATTTTTAGCGATCCAATCGAATTTACCGAATTGCTCATGTGTGGGGGCTTATAATTCACTAGCCCTTCTTCTAACACTTAGATCTATATATCATTTTATAACCAACTGTCCTTCTGGGTTGTTCCATTTATAATTATGTTTAATGGAATAGATTTATTCTATATTATATTACAATAGGTTTATTATTTTATTATCTTATCTATATTTATTTTCTTATTTATATTAATTATACATTATTAATTCATCTTTTTTTCAGCCTTGTGTACAATTCACACAATAGTACCCTACCCAAAATTAAACCATGTTTCCATAAAGCAAGGCTTTCACTATCTGCTCCCTATAACACACACATAGTGTTAATATACAGTAGGCCCAGTACTAAAGCTGTGTGTACAATTCACACAATAGTACCCTACCCAAAATTAAACCATGTTAATTCACACAATAGTACCCTACCCAAAATTAAACCATGTTTCCATAAAGCAAGGCTTTCACTATCTGCTCCCTATAACACACA
>JAACNH010003405.1:0-29311 GCA_019447015.1 Hymenochirus boettgeri
TCAGAGATTACTACATAAAAAATTGAATCTTCCATCAAGAACCCAAACAAAAGGGGCAATGAACTTCGTGTTGAGCAGAGCTACTGAGACAGACAAGACAGCACCTGCAAGCTGCACAGCACATATCATGTATGTATGTTGTAGAACAGTGAACTTAATAATTCTATTTCTAATAATTCATTTGGGGCTGTGAAGGGAGTAGGGGAGCCGGGGGGGGGGTCTTGTGGGACTGCCGGACTGGGGTTCATCATTCATGACTGTGTTGGGGGGACTGGCTGGGGCCCAGTAATTTTCTTAGTATGGGGCCCTGAAAATTGTGATGGCGGCCCTGCCCAGTGGTATGTACAAGTCTGTCTGCAGTGTTTTTCACCAGGTTCTTATTCAAATGGCTAAAATGGCTGTTTTATGAACTTTAATGCCAACTTCCATGCCCAAAAACAATTTGGTCCAGGCTGGACTCAACTAAATTATGTGCCAGGGGGATGTACAAGTCAGTCTGCTGTGTTTTTTCAGTGGCCCAAACTGGTTTACGGTGACTTACACACATACATATGGACCTTTCCTATGTGTAATAATGCTATATACCCCCACCTAGTTAGTTGCTCCTAAAAACACAATGCAATCTCCGTAAAAATATATCATTTATATATACAGACTGGTTACTTTTACACTGTAATTATTCAGACTCAGCTTTGCTGCATGTGTTTCTGATATCCCTTTGATTACCATGTCGCTCTCTAAACCGTTTAGAAATCCAAATCCCTATGTTCTATCAATGGAGATTATTTCTGGTGAAATATTGGAACCAGATATCCCAATACATCAATATCTCTGTTACTCAGATTCACTGTTAGGTACTTAGTTGGGGGAAATAAGATTTATTTTTTCTGGCAACTTTTTATCTTAGATACTGACAGCCAAACACTGAGAACTAAACTGAGAGCCATCTGAGCTAAGGGCTGCCCATTCAAGCTACCCAGCCAGAATCACTCAATAAGCTTATATTCCAGTACATGCCTTAGTACAAAGACATAACATCTCAGATAAAATGCTAAACTGAAACTAGGACCCCTTACTGAACATTCACTATTTGTAGTGTCTCTTAAACCCACCCCCGAAATCTGATTGGTCTAGGATCCAAGATCCAATTAGATTTAGGATTGTATGTATTTAGGGCCCCCTTTTTTGCTACATATATTGTATAGACTGTAATTTTTTTACTGCTTCTGAAGCTGGGCCCCCAGAAGTTTCCTTGTGGATAATCCTGCTCTGAATCAGACTTTGGAGGTGTGTTTGGGAAACACTATAAAAAGTGAGAGGTCTGAGTTACAGCTTAGTATAGGCTCAGCAGCTACACTGGTTTGTCATAAAATTGTGCTTAGATATAAGCACTGCAAGCCATTTGCTGTATGTCTAGTGTACCTGACTGGAAAAGCTCAATGAGCTGGCTTCAGCCATGGTGGCTTTCCATTTGTTCTTTTTATGTTGACAAGCATCAAACAGGGTTAGTGTGAGATCTGATTAAACTACCGAATACGGCATTGATGGAATATTCTCATTCCAACCTCCTGGTTATTTGGAGGACCCATGGGAAGGCATTCAATGAAAATAATACTATTGTTACACAAGTGAGGAAGGAATTGCATCAATATCAATTAATGTTTTTTAAATTCACTGAACTTGAAATATGATTTTGTTTCTCCTGGTCAAACACCTTGGCTAAGAGGCAGCCAATCACAGATGTGGCTGCCGTGAATGAAAAGCGCCATGGGAGCGAAGGACTGTAAGTACTGTTCAGATTCTTTTATTAGCAAGGCAATATAGCGGTTGGGGTTGGGAATGGATACACTACCGTATATTAAAGGGCATGTCCACCCCAAAAACTATAATCCCCCCCACTACTGGCCCCATTGAGTAGTGTAGTTTAATCCTTACCTTATATCCCAGCTCCATATGGTTCTTCTGCTATCCCCCCCAAAGTCCAAAAAAACACCCACCAGGAGGACCATATAGGACTCTGCCTCCTGTCACCCCTCCGGGAGAAGTTTGGCATGTGCACTGCAGCCCTTCTCCCCCTCCCGATTTAGATTCCCTCCCCCTAGCGTAAAAACCTTTTCATATAATATTGTCCCTGCTCCCCCAACCGCTATAGTTTTAATATCAGAAAGTGCCCCAAACATTACTTACCTTCCCTCTTTCTCCCGCCGCACTAAACCCCCGGCAGCCGCGTCCGTAATTGGCTGCCACTCGGCCAATCACAGACGCGACTGCCGGTCCCGCTCCTCTGCTTGCATTTTCGCGCAACCAGAAGGCCTGGCAGAGCGGCGGAGGAAAGAGTGAAGGTAAGTAATATTTGGGGCACTTTCTGATATTAAAACTATAGCGGTTGGGGCTGGGGGAGCAGGGAGACTATTATATTAAAAATTTTAAGAAGGGTGGACATGCACTTTAAAGTGATTTCACGCTAGGTGAGGGGCAGCCGGGAAGGTGGGAGGGCGCATGTCAACATCCCTCCCAGAGCAAGACAGGAGGCAGAGGTATTTGGAACAGGAAGACAGCTCCTACTCTTCAGTTTCCTGGACTTTGGACAAGCACTGCAGGAGAACCATAAGGTGCAGAGATGTAAGGTAAGGATTTTTTAACACTACACAGTGGGGCCAGTAGTGGCTTCAATTTCAGTTATCGGAGAGCATATGAATGGCAACAAAAATGGTGATCGCATGTGCTCCAATCAACAGATTGTGTACGCAGCTCACAGCAGCACACTAGTGTGGCCACATCAATTGGGAGCACGTCAATGTACACACAGGAGCACATTGTAACGTGCCTTTCACCCTTAGAGGCCACACAACAACACATACAGACAGGTGTAGCTAAAAATCACAGGGCCCCATAGCAAGATTTTAGATGGAGCCCCCTCCAACCCACATAAAAAACAATTCACTGCAGTTCAACCCAACTCAGCCAAACTGCAGCCAGGAGTTTTAAAGGACATGTCCGCCCTCCTAAGAAAAATTTTACCCAACATAGTTCAGCCCCACAAATCCGGTTTTTGTTCTCTAACGGGCATCAGCCATTGGCTGTAACATTACCATTGTGGCTGTGATTGACGGCCATTACCAGGATGGAGAGAGGAGCTGTGGGTTTGTACGAATATGAATGAATATTAGAGATGGACGAAACTGCTAAAATTCATTCGCACTGCAGCCCTTCTCCCCCTCCCGATTTAGATTTCCTCCCCCTAGTGTAAAAACCTTTTCATATAATATTGTCCCTGCTCCCCCAACCGCTATAGTTTTAATATCAGAAAGTGCCCCAAACATTACTTACCTTCCCTCTTTCTCCCGCCGCACTAAACCCCCGGCGGCCGCGTCCGTAATTGGCTGCCACTCGGCCAATCACAGACGCGACTGCCGGTCCCGCCCCTCTGCTTGCATTTTCGCGCAACCAGAAGGCCTGGCAGAGCGGCGGAGGAAAGAGGGAAGGTAAGTAATATTTGGGGCACTTTCTGATATTAAAACTATAGCGGTTGGGGCTGGGGGAGCAGGGAGACTATTATATTAAAAATTTTAAGAAGGGTGGACATGCACTTTAAAGTGATTTCACGCTAGGTGAGGGGCAGCCGGGAGGGTGGGAGGGCGCATGTCAACATCATTCCCGGAGCAAGACAGGAGGCAGAGGTATTTGGAACAGGAAGACAGCTCCTACTCTTCAGTTTCCTGGACTTTGGACAAGCACTGCAGGAGAACCATGAGGTGCAGAGATGTAAGGTAAAGATTTTTTAACACTACACAGTGGGGCCAGTAGTGGCTTCAATTTCAGTTATCGGAGAGCATATGAATGGCAACAAAAATGGTGATCGCATGTGCTCCAATCAACAGATTGTGTATGCAGCTCACAGCAGCACACTAGTGTGGCCACATCAATTGGGAGCACGTCTATGTACACACAGGAGCACATCATAACGTGACTTTCACCCTTAGAGGCCACACAACAAAACATACAGACAGGTGTAGCTAAAAATCACAGGGCCCCATAGCAAGATTTTAGATGGAGCCCCCTTCAACCCACATAAAAAACAATTCACTGCAGTTCAACCCAACTCAGCCAAACTGCAGCCAGGAGTTTTAAAGGACATGTCCGCCCTCCTAAGAAAAATTTTACCCAACATAGTTCAGCCCCACAAATCCGGTTTTTGTTCTCTAACGGGCATCAGCCATTGGCTGTAACATTACCATCATGGCTGTGATTGACGGCCATTACCAGGATGGAGAGAGGAGCTGTGGTTTAGTACGAATATGAATGAATATTAGAGATGGACGAAACTGCTAAAATTCATTCCGCCTGCGGATTCGTGGATTTTCTGCACATATCCACCTAAATAGAAGGTAAAATAGCAATGGTAACTTACTGTACATGGCTCTGGGAAATGGTCTGGGGAACACGTACATATATCCAGAAATGATACAGTAAGTTACTGTAAATGGCTCTGGGACCTGGGAAATGGTCTGGGGAACAGACCAATCTGTAACCAATTCTGATTGAAAAAGAATCTTATTGGTTAGTATACCAATCCGATTCTTTCTGAAATTAATTTAATGTATCCAATCAGAATTAATTATAAATAAAGATGAATTTAAAACCCTCCATCTTGAAGCCCGTTGCTGAAAGACCGCTGACGTGGAGCTCCGCTAGGGGTAGGTGAATGCTCCCCATAGTCTATGTTCTATACATTGTATTAAGGTTATTCCATATAGCCAATATTCAAGGTAACGTCGCAACTACTCAACTGATGAATTGATTTACAAGGCAGCTGACGATATGACTAAGAGGTTTGCCGTCGGGGGTATGGAATAGGGAATTTCTTTTGAGAGGATCCGGGACCAAAATGAAGACCTTTCAGGGTACATATTTTTCTACACAATATAGCCCCCAGTATACCTGCATTAGTAAGATTAGTCTTAAATATTTCACTGGTCCTAGAACAGGAAGTAGATATGAAAAAAGTTTTGCAAAAGGGGTGCAAGTTTGTCCCCTAGAAAGCCAGATCTATTGGGGAGTTACTTGCTCCTAGTTTAGTGGAATCCAATAAGGATCTGTGAATACTTGGCTTAAACAAAGGGGCACATACCAGTGTGGGGCTACCAGATGGGTTACATGCAGGCACATTAATAATAGCCCCACGTGTGAGTGCATCCACTGGCAAGTCTTTTTGCTTGCAGGAATACATAAACTGCAATACGGAATTTATGGTCTATGATTTGCAATGTAGTAAATGCCTTAAACAATATGTAGGCTGTATGCTTATGAAGGTTCTCGTTCATCCAGGTCATGGTATATCTGTTGTATTACTCTGGGCGTTCCTATCCCAGATAGCAAGGAGCTATTGATTAAACATTGAGATATGGTCAGAATGGTCAGTGTTGATGACTGAACATTGAACCAGTATTGATTTTTGGTTAGATTATCAACATTGAGAATGTGATTGTTAAATAACATTGATTCAACATTAATAAATGGTGAGTTTTTTCAACATTGAAAACGATATGTTGAGCCAACATTGATATTAGGAAAAATCTCAACATTTAACTGCTGTGGCACATACTGTGTCTTTTTTTTTAAATGGTCACTTGTTTTTTAATTGCCCCAACCCTAGCACTTCATTACATACATTTGTAACCAGATATTTAAAGGGGAAGTTCAGTGCAAATACATATGCTTTTAAGAAAAAAGAGCAGTAATTTTCAATCCTAATGAGCTTAACCTGCCCATTCAATATTCTGTCTGTGTAAAAAGAAGGACCGTTACAGAACCTGAAATGTTAGCTCACTAATGTCAACAGCAGGGAACAGCAAAGGGTATGAAATCAACCGATTTTTCAAAACAGGAGTAAATATGTAGAATAGGAAGGTATGCATAATACAAACCAATAATTTTTATAAAATTAATATTTTACATTGAACTTTCCCTTTAATGATAAATATTGCCTCCCACTTCTCCCTTTCTGGCAGAGGTTGTGCCAGTATGGGTGCAATAATTATCTTTAATGTTTAAAGGCGAGAAGAGAAAAAAAAAAAAAGAGAAAAGGTGCTTGCTTGGGGATATGTATTACTGTGTATAAGTAAATTAAACTATCTGGGGCATTGTTCATCAACAGAGCATGTCAGAGGACCCTCCCTATTACCCTCCCATTACCCTGCCTTTAGTGCTTGAATCTTACTGGCTTCCTCCTCCACTGTAATCATATTTTATCACTGCCCCCATGAGATTTTAAAATCTCCAACATGGTCAAAGAATAGCGTGGCTGTTTGACACACAGGTGATGTCAATATGTGTGGCAGGTATAACACAGCCATGTTATGATGACATCACTGGGGAACGCTCACTAAGTTCACCGCATGGGATGCACACACATGCGAAACAGCCACGGTGTTCAGTGGCCAAGTGGATGGTGGAGAGTTGGAAATCTCATGGGGGCAGTGCTAAAAATGTGATTGCAGTGGAGGAGGAAGCCATCAAGAGTCAAGCACTAAAGGTAGGTTATGAAAGGGTAATAGGGCAAAAAAAACACCATCTTTCTATTTTAAGCTACAGCTATCCAGTAAGATAAACTTGTATTCACAGTGCACAAACCCTTTAAGACTTAGAAGTTCGGAAAGGGTGTGAAAACAGTAAAATTATGTAACTGTCTTC
The DNA here is from genome assembly GCA_019447015.1 of Hymenochirus boettgeri. Lineage (NCBI taxonomy): Eukaryota > Metazoa > Chordata > Amphibia > Anura > Pipidae > Hymenochirus > Hymenochirus boettgeri. The sequence continues at coordinate 6,694 of JAACNH010003405.1, forward strand.
CAGTGGACGTTGTTATGGCAGGTTCATTGGTCAGTTTAATAAAAAGCTGGATGAGTTTCTACAAACAAGGAATGTTACAAGTTACTGGTATTGATACATAAAGTAGAGTTGGGAAAGGGTTTGTCACTGTGAGAACGGTAAAGCTATGGAACTGTCTTCCAGTGGACGTTGTTATGGCAGGTTCATTGGTCAGTTTAATAAAAAGCTGGATGAGTTTCTACAAACAAGGAATGTTACAAGTTACTGGGATTGATACATAAAGTAGAGTTGATCCAGGGAAATTTCCCATTGCTACTTGGAGTCAGGAAGGAATTTTTTCCCCCTTCATAATCCTGGTGGTTTTTCTGCCTTCCTCTGGATCAGCTGTTAGGCAGGAAATGTGGGTATTGGACTGGATGGGCGTATTTTATTTAACCTCAAATACTATACTATACTATAATGGTTTAGTGTTGGTTTAATACTGAATTAGTTTGTGTACACAGAGCTACTGTATCTATCAAGAGCTGCAACATGAAAATTCTCATTTTTAAATCAAACTAAACATTTCGCTTTTTTTTTTAGGCTGAGGCCCCACTACAATGCACCAAAGCGAGTGCGTAATCATGCACGTTATTGCACGTGATTGTGTGTGCGATTCTGGTACATTGTCGCCCGTTGTTCCGTGTTTGTGCATGTGATTTTGCTATTTAACATTATAGAAACATGCTTTACGTAAAAAAATGCTGCTCGCAAAATGGAAACGGATGCATAACGAAAATCACGTGTAATTTTGCATTTCCATTCTAACCAAAATCACATGCGCAATCACAAGCAAAATCTCGAGAAAAATGCATTAGTGTCCTAGTCATTACCGTAACTTTAAGTTAAAGGTAAATTACAAAAATACACGAGTAACAACGCACACGCATTCGCATGTAATAACGCTCACCATTTTGTGCGTGATTTGGTGCATTGTAGTGTGGCCTCAGCCTAAAGGAGAACCAATGACAAAATGAACCAGCGTGAGGATTCCTGGAGGAACAGCTGGTCGTTCAATAAATGTCACTATCGCAACTTACCAGTACTCGTTCTCTTGATATATAAAACACCTTACGACCAGTAAGCCGCAAATTTTTATGGGGCTTCATGTGTATAGAACTAGCGCAAAATCCATCACAAAATGTATTGCATCTCCCTGTTACAGTCTAGCCCCTCTATTCTGGCTAGTGAAGGGGGTGTAGTCTGACCAGATGGGCCAACCAATGGGAGGAGAGCAATCTAGGATTTCCAGATCACCTGTAGGATGCTCTTAATAAATGTAGGTAGCAGGGCTGCACTGATTGCATTAAACTGCATTACTGCAGCCTCAGTCTTGCTGCATGTGTTATTAATAGGCTTCCTGTTTTCAGTCTCATAATGATACACAGTCTCACACAGACATTCTCTCACACCGATAGACACAGTCTCACACAGACACTCTCTCACACCCAGACAGGTCTCAGTCTCACACAGATAGACACTGCCAGTCTGCCACACAGACACTCTCACACCCAGATAGGTCACAGTCTCACACAGACACTCTCACACCCAGATAGGTCACAGTCTCACACAGACACTCTCACACCCAGATAGGTCACAGTCTCACACAGACCTCTCAACTCTCACACCCAGATAGGTCACAGTCTCACACAGACACTCTCACACCCAGATAGGTCACAGTCTCACACAGACACTCTCACACCCAGATAGGTCACAGTCTCACACAGACACTCTCACACCCAGATAGGTCACAGTCTCACAATGATAGATAGTCTCACACAGATACTCTCACACCCAGATAGGTCACAGTCTCACACAGACACTCTCACACCCAGACAGGTCACAGTCTCACACAGATAGACACTGCCTTACAGACACGCTCTCACAGGTGGCTCCTACAGCTCTACTAAATCCTGCTGCCTTTCTCTGTTCTGTGCCATTTTACTTGCAGCCAATCAGAAAGGTCCCGCCCCTGCACAACTCTTAGCTTCAATCTGATTGGCTGCTCATCTTTAATCAGTTGCTATTAGCTCCTTGGCACCTCCTTGGTTACTGGTATCGCATCGTCTTTATTTCTTCAGCCAATCAGTGTGTCCAGCCTCAAGCTTCAAAGGTTCAGACTGACAGAAGTTTTATCTGGCAGGAAGGAGACATCCCAGACAGACAAGGGGTAAATTTATATTTAATACCAAATACTGAACATTACAATGTAGACAGGGGAGAGTGTCCATGTCAGTCTGTACACAGGGGCAGGGCCATTGTTAGACATAAGCCACCTAGATAAAGTGCTAGGGCCCCTATGTTAAACCAGGGTGCCCAGTGTTCTCCCTACCATCTCCCTGTCCGCTTTCACTTGCTGTGTTAGATCTGATCTCCTTGTTCTCTACTAAATACAATGTTACAAATTACAGCCGAACTCACACACTTAACACACTCTACATAGCAACAAATGAACTGAAGGTGAAGGAAGGAGGGGGGAGGATGAGCCCAGCTAATAGGACTGAGGAGAACAGTTCTAAAATGCCAGGTAAAAGCTGCTGCAGACTTTATAGCAGTGGAGTAAGTACGGGGGTCACCATGGTCACACTTGTGGCCTGTGTACCTCGGGGGCCCGGCCGCAGGTAACCAATTATTGCGATTTGCTGATTTCTGCTAGCTGTGCACGCCTTCTACATGAAATACAGGTGCCACACCCATGCACAGGTCTGGTGCTCGCAGAAGAATTACCACTGACTGGATACTGGAACATGGAGCAGCCGCAGCGGTTTTGCACGAGGAACTAAAATGCCTCTGGCTGCAATTGGAGGTTCATCCGCAGGTCAGTCAGAAGTCTCAGGGCAGAGAAAGCCTGTCTCAGAGAAAGTAAGGAGGGCAAGGGGGTGGGGGCAGGGGTGATGGAAGATGACTGACCCTTGCTATAAAAAAAAGTCTTCTTAATGCCCAGACAATGCCAACCATTTTTAACTGCCAATTTGCCTGTATGCCAACATTGATAAGTACATTTTTACAGTCCAGTGGTCCATTAAATGCCTTCGATCTTGAATTATATCAACCAATTCTGTGCGTTGTGTAAATGTTGGCCTCCAAAATTTATCAATGACAGCCCAGGGTTTATAAAAGTAATCTATACCAGCTGGGATCAGATGGCATTAACAGGGAGATGACATATTTAACGTAATTGTTAAAATCACTGCACAATGTATGCCACCCAATGGAGCTTTTAGGAAATTGTGTAGCACATCCGATTTAAGTTTTACACTACCTTGTACTGCGCAACTTAATGGGTATTGTATTAACCCATAAAATCTCACAAAGTGTCACTCTTACCTTCTTCAATGCAATGCAATGCAATGTACCGCAAAATAAATACTGCATTGAGGGAGCGTCGTAAGGTAAGAACCGGTGCCTTGTCATTTTGTATTGCACTATATTATCCACTCAATCCCCCACTGGCTCTGTCCAAAAGAAATGGAAAGTTGTGAAAGAGGGTTAATTCCGATGTTGGAGGATGTCCCTGAGGGTTAATTCCGATTTGGAGGATGTCCCTGAGGGTTAATTCCGATGTTGGAGGATGTCCCTGAGGGTTAATTCTGATGTTGGAGGATGTCCCTGAGGGTTAATTCTGATGTTGGAGGATGTCCCTGAGGGTTAATTATGATGTTAGATTGGTGGTCCATTGCAGTAGCAGGCTGTGATTGGTTGGCACACACAGACTGCTACTAGTTATAGAAAGCTGTAATTGACTGACAACTTACCGTACTATAGTATTTGTGAATGGATTGGAGACATCCGTTACAAAATCAGCCTTTTCTATTCTAGTATGCAAAGTTTCTAACTTAAAGGGCATGTCCACCCTTATTATCAACTTTTGCCCTGTAATAGAATACAGTCCCCCAGCCCCAACTGCTATAAAAATAATTTAAGAAAGTGCCCCGATGTTTATTTACCTTCCCTCTCTCCTTCGACGCCCGGCCCGGCCTTCTGCTTGCAAGACACTGCAAGCAGGGTGCGGGACCGGCAGCCGCGTCCGTGATTGGCTGAGAGGCAGCCAATCACGGACACGGCTGCCGGCTTCTCAGAATGCTGGGGGAGAGAGGAAAGTTAAGTAGAGTTCTTATTTTTTTTTTTTTTTTTTTGCGGTTGCGGCTGGGGGAAGATATACTATTATATGGACAATGGGTTTTATGGTAAGGGGAGGGATCGTAAAATGGGAGGGGGAGAAGGGCTGCAGTACGCATGTCAAACTTCTCCCGGAGGCCAGGTAGGAGGCAGAGTCCTATATGGACTCTGCTATCCTCCTGGTGGGCAGTTTTTAGGACTTTGGGGGGGGACTACAGGAGAACCATATGGAGCTGGGATGTGAGGTAAGGATTACACTACACTACATGATGGGGCCAGTAGTGGGGGGATTATAGTTTTGGGGGTGGACATGCCCTTTAAAATCCACATGGGAAAACACTTCCTGGAAAACACTTTTGTTGTCTTCAAATTTTTTTAAATGTATTATAATTAGCAAAGTTATCTTATGATTGCCTTTCTGAATGGAAAAATTACACTTTCCTATGATAAAAGCATAATCAGTTTTCCATGCTGTGTGAAAGTAAGTCCCAGACAGTAACAGAATTTGAGGAAGGGGCGACATTACATGGAACCCTCCCTCAGTATGAGGCATCCGCCAGTGGGTTCACGGTCGCACTCTACCCTGGGCCTAGGCCTCATTGCTCCCACCTACCAGCACATCTGAATCCTTCTCTATCCAGGCCCAGATATAGATGATGCAGCCCTCTGGAGGCACACACCAGGCCTACCCCTCCAGGACAACATTCTACAGTGAGGGCTCCCAAATCCCCACATACCTGAAGCATGGGCAAACCAGGCCTCAGACCAGGAAGGGGGGCTTAGTGCCCCACGAAACGTTGGGCTTTCTGTCATGTCAATAGACAACAGGTTGTAACCCTATATTCACCTGCTCTCAGTGTGCCGTGTGGCACTTCTTCTACTGGCGGCCGCAGTGACATCGCCCGGTGTCAGCAACATCAGCAGAGTTGGTGTCGCCGGCTGAGAAGAAAGAAGACTTTGGATCAAGAACATTTCAGGATTTTTGAAAAACGGCCCACGGAAACCCAGAAGTGCGCATGTGGGCTACTTCCATTTTTTTGCTGTTCTTCCCATGGGGATGTGTTCTCTGGACCCAGAGCCATTTACAGTAAGTTACCACTGCTATTTAAACCATTATTTTAGGCAGAAATTTCCGTTTTTCCCCCCATTGATTTTAATGGCGGATTCGCAGATTTTCGGAAGTTCGGCCATCTCTACTCACCATAAGGCCCAGCGATCAAGGAGACACATATAAGTAGCCATATGGTTTTAAGAGAAACTGAGCCTCACCTACTAATACAGACAATTTTGCTCAGGTACCATTACAAAAAGAAAGAACTTGGTTTATTTGAATTTCCTTTAGTTAAACCAATAAACATTTTTATGCAGAATGGCAAGTGTCCTGCTCGGGTCTTAATGTTCAGACCTGTACCCATTTTCCGGTGGGTTCTTTAAGCATCCACTTTGCCGGTTGGTTTCTTTACAACACAGAAAATTAAACAGACCTGTAACCCGACCCACATCCACTACCTCACCCGCACCCAGGTAACAGACGGGGACTCGACTCAATTCAGGACTCTCCCTTTTTGTTTTAAAATTTTGTATTGTAGGGACCCTTGAAGTGGCATATTTAGGTAGGTAAAGCTCTACATAAGGGTAGGCATAGACTTGACAGGTTTATTCTGCTGGCAAGTTTGTGGAATATACTCAAGTGTCAGTGTGGAATTTTTCCAGTCTAAACTATTTGATTTCAACTTTAGTTTTGATGACTGAAATTGTGATGGCAAAACCAAACAAGGTTCCGTTATATGGGCTATATTGGTATTTAGCAATCATTTTATTAGGTTTACTTATCATTGGCAAGATTATTTCGGTAAACAACACTGTAATCTTATACCCAGTGTTATAAATAGGACTTATCTGTGATCAGGAAGTTTGGTTGTACATTGTAATCATACATGTCTGGATCATAGACGTGATCGCTGTCTATGTTCCTAAAATAGAACATTTCAAAGGTAAAGTCAGCAGCATCAACATACAAGGTGGTGAAATACCTAGCCAACATCTTGGAGCCCTTGGTTGGAAGTTCTAAGCATCACATCTAGAACTCCCAGGATTTTAACTAAGACTTGGTACAGAAAAAACGATGGTAACTTATAATGTGACATCGCTCTTCACCTTAATACCCAAGGAGGCTGTTGAAATTGAATGGCTGTGCCAAGACAATGCCCTTAATAGCAAAACAGATCTTAACCCAGAACAGGTGTGCTTGAATATCACATATTAAATATCACAAGCAAAGCCATGGATGTGAAATGGGATCTCCAGTTTCACCCATTGTGGCAAATGTGGAGGAAGTAGAAACACAGGCTGTTTATACCCTCAGGAACATAGCACCCAGCCACTGGTTCAGATACTTCGATGACACTTGGGTTAAAATCCACCAGAAGGAATTACAAACCATGAAATAACACATTAATGCTGTAGACCGAAACATCAGATTTACAAGGGAATAAAAACAACAAACTGGCTTTGGACTGCTTGGTAGAAGTCAGGGAGAATGGTAAACTGAAGGTTTACAGAAAACCAACACTGACCAGTATTTAATGTTTTACTCTAACAACCCTATAGATCACACAAGCTGGTGTCATCAGACCCCTGCAACACAGAGCTGAGAACATTCCCACTAACACAGAGCTGAGAACATCCCCACTAGCACAGAGCTGAGAACATTCCCACTAGCACAGAGCTGAGAACATCCCCACTAGCACAGAGCTGAGAACATCCCCACTAACACAGAGCTGAGAACATCCCCACTAGCACAGAGCTGAGAACATCCCCACTAGCACAGAGCTGAGAACATCCCCACTAGCACAGAGCTGAGAACATCCCCACTAGCACAGAGCTGAGAACATCCCCACTAGCACAGAGGCGAAGGCAAAAGAAATGAATCATCTCAGAGGAGCCTTAAAACTTGTGGATATCCAGACTGGGCCTTTGTTAAAAGAAGTAGAAGGAAAGAAAAGAACACGGCGTTCTGTGCAGCCGGCAGCCGCGTCCGTGATTGGCTGCCTCTCAGCCAATCACAGACGTGGCTGCCGGTCCCGTCCCCTGCTTGCAGTTCTATGCAAGCAGAGGGCAGGAACTGTGCGGTGGAGGATAGAGGGAAGGTAAGTAACTATCGGGGCACTTTCTAAGAAATCATTTATATCGGTTGGACTTGGGAAAGGTAAACTATGTTTTGGCAAAAAGTTAATGAAAGGGCTGGACATGCCCTTTAAAATGTCCTAGGAAATGAGAAAACAGTCTCAGAATCATCAAGGATAAGTGAATCTGATCCCCTTCCAGAGTATATGCTTACCGTATATCAAGTTTAGTTAATTCACATTGTTGCAAAGATACAGAATAAAGGCCTGTGCACTGTATTGTGTTCCAAAGAAACAGGAATGAAAAAGAAAAAACATAAAAGTTTTTTGGTACAAAGCAATTAATAGTTTGATGGGCTAACAGTAAAAACTTAGTTATTAAACTAAAAAATTAATAAAAGTTTCTGGTAAAATTTCATCAATAAATTGCCTCCATTTGTGAAAAAATCTTATGTGTTTTTCTTTAAGAATGTTTCTGTGTTTAATTTCTTTGTGTGATGTCTCTAATTCTGCTCTATCAAGACAATTGGCTGTGTACACACTATGCAATATTTCGGGCCGATCCACCGATAGTTCAGTTTATTGGTCGATTGGGCCGAATCAGACGAATGGGCAATTGGACTTGCCTGAAAACCACAGGTGATTGTTCGGTCGTCTATGGACCACACACTCGGTCACTGCGAACTGTCGGCCGTGGCTACTTTTGTCTTTTGTCCTGGCCAACCAGTCAGAAGTGCTGAACGGTCGGTCAGGACGAAGAATTGCAAAGTGTGTACCCAGCTTAATGCTGGCCATTTAGGTGCCCATACACTTACTTAGCTCTTGACATTCCCATGATGTTAGACCAATGCTCATACAATGGGCTGATATTTTTAGCTTTTGAGGTTTGATTTCAATTAAGTGGGCCAGAGTGGAAAACATTTAATGGGACTGTAAAACAGACAGTTTCTTCTGCTCTTCTAAGACTTTTGATAGTGTTGATGATCAAACACCAAAACTTTCAAATGTCTTAAAAGTGTATAATATGTGGGAGCCTTGGGTAAAACCAAAGAATTTGAGATAGATTAGCAGTTGGTTGTTTTTGAGACAATAAAATTGTGAGTACTTTTATTTACTTTCTATTGGATTGCTTGTCCATAGTTTTAAGGAAGAATTACTTCCGGTTCAATGAAAACTATTATATGCAACTCCAGGGCACCTCTCATACTATGGAAAGGAGAGGAATCTACCTTTATAGAGATGGTGAAAGAAGCTAATGGGAAACACCCCACTATGAAATTTACATATGAGATTAAAAAAGATCATATACATTTTTTGGACATGGACATCTCTATAAGTAACCATACAATACATACCAAACTGTATAACAAACCTACCGATAAGAATAAGTTAGTTTAAGAAACAATATTAATAAGCCCAGAACTCAAAAGAAGCAATATGGCGGCTCACGTCTCTTCCCGAATGCTTCCCCTTTTCCTACCTCGCTTGTCGACTAACGCTTGATCGGGTGTGCTTGCGGACCGGAGTGTCCCATCCCCGTTTAATCAGTAATAGAGAAACAGAAGAGAAATCCACCGCACCTTCCTCCGATCGTACTCCGTTTTAGCAATTTGAATCAAGACGGCATCCTTGTTTAAAAGCAAATCATCCTTTATTTCAAACCTTTAAAATCCAGCTAGGCTGCCGAGAGACAAGTGGTATGGGTGGTCTGACGCGTTTCGGGCCGAAACCCTTACTCATAGACTCATTCCCAATTTCATTTAGTTACTCATTATATACAAAAAACAATCCAATTAAAAACAGTTGTATGTCTAAGCATTAACCCCTAATCACCTGAGTGAAATTTGGGAGACCTGGTGTTGTTAACTCTTGGTGTCCCAATTAAATAAATACATAAACTCCCTCTATCTTGCTTCTTTAGGTATTAATTTCCTTTAAAATATATCTATTAGAATAGAAAAAACGATTCTATATTGGAACAATCTAAGCAATAAAGTATGAACAGACCTTAATAGTACTCATTTGTATGGATCAAATCTTTATCACATATATAGGGGAATATATTCAGTGTTGATGAAAAAGAGACATGTGAGTGGCCATATAAATGACCATGTAAGCATAGTTATACATAACAATGATACTTTATCATTAGAGATGTCCCATATAAGTTGTGTCATATTATAACAACTAATGTTTTCATTTTTTCTGGTTAGTCCCATAAATAATTAACTACTAGCTAATGGATTAACTACCAGTTAATCAGTTAATGGGTATTGTGTCCATATTAGTCAGGGAATTAACAAAACATATCTATAATAATAAACATTCCAATATTTACAATTAATCTGAATTTGAAAGATATATCTATATTGCAACATATTAAGTCAAGCATTGCAACATTTTAAATCAACAGTGAGATGTCCCATCTATGATTCAACCCATTCGGAACTCTTGTATCTAATTCAAGAATCCAAAATGCTTCTCTTTTGTTAAGTTGTACTAGTGGGTCCCCTCCCCTGAGATTCTTTTTAACTTGTTCTATGCCTTGGAATGCACAAAAGGAGATATCCCCTCCGGTGCAGTCATGAAAATGTCTTCCAACTGGGGTTCTCATATCTCCTTTACGTATACTGTTCAGATGTTCGCGGATGCGTTCTTTCAAAGGCCGTATTGTACGACCTATATACTGTTTATTGCATTTTTTACAAGAAATGAGGTATACTACTCCCCGAGTGCAACAATTTATGAAGTCCAAATCTTTATCACATATGTAGGGGAATATATTCAGTGTTGATGAAAAAGAGACATGTGGGTGGCCATATAAATGACCATGTAAGCATAGTTATACATAACAATGATACTTTATCATTAGAAATTTCCTATACAAGTTGTGTCATATTATCACAACTAGTGTATTCATTTTTCTGGTTATTTCCATTAATAATTAACTACTAGCTAATGGGTTAACTACCAGTTAGCCAGTTAATGGGTATTGTGTCCATATTAGTCAGAGAATTAACAAAGCATATCTATAATAGTAAACATTCCAATATTTACAATTAATCTGAATTTAAAAGATATATCTATATTGCAACATTTTAAATCAATCATTGCAACATTTTAAGTCAACAGTGAGATGTCCCATCTATGATTCAACCCATTCGGAACTCTTGTGTCTAATTCAAGAATCCAAAATGCTTCTCTTTTGTTAAGTTGTACTAGTGGGTCCCCTCCCCTGAGATTCTTTTTAACTTGTTCTATGCCTTGGAATGCACAAAAGGAGATATCTCCTCCGGTGCAGTCATGAAAATGTCTTCCAACTGGGGTTCTCATATCTCCTTTACGTATACTATTCAGATGTTCGCGGATGCGTTCTTTCAAAGGCCGTATTGTACGACCTATATACTGTTTATTGCATTTTTTACAAGAAATGAGGTATACTACTCCCCGAGTGCAACAATTTATGAAGTCTCGTATCTCATAGGTTTTCTTAGTGACATTGGACTTAAACTCAGCATCCACTTTTATAACTTCACATGACTTACACCGTGTATGGCCGCATTTAAAAGTGCCCGTGGTTGAGAGCCATGTTTTATTTTGATTTCTCTTCCTGTCTGGCCAACACAGACTGGGGGCTGTCATATCTCCCAGGGTTCTCCCCCTCCTAGCTACTATCTTCATGCCCCCCTTAAGTATTCTCTCTATTTCCCTATCCCTACGGAGGATATGCGAGTTTCGTAATAGGATTTGTTTTATGTCCTCAAATTCTGTACTGTATTGGGTGGTAAAATATATTGGGTTATTTCCATTTCTCTTTTTATTATCTATTTTCTTGTTATATAAGAAATCTTTCCTGTCTTTCTCTTTCACCATTTTATAGGCTCTATCTATTCCCTTTTTTTTATATCCTCTTTGTAGGAACCTTTCTGTTAAATCCATTGCTGCATTTTTAAAGTCCCTTTCCTCCGAGCAATTTCTTCTAATTCTCGCAAATTGTCCAATGGGGATCCCCCTTATCGTATGTCTTGGATGACAGCTGTCTGCTTTTAATAAGCTGTTCCGTGCTATTGCCTTTCTGTAAACCATTGTTTCTATTTTTCCACTACCTATGTTACCAAATAATGAGAGATCCAAAAACTGTATCCTTTCGGCATGGATATGTGCTGTGAATTGTAATCCTTTATCATTTTGATTAACATATTGTACAAATTCTAGGGCCGATTCACGTGACCCTCTCCATATTAGGAGCAGGTCATCTATGAACCTCCCATACCAAACAATTCTCTCCCCAAAAGGGTTGCCATCCCCAAAGATGTGGGACTCCTCCCACCAGCCCATGAACAGGTTGGCGAAGGTAGGCGCAAAAGACACGCCCATGGCAGTCCCACATCTCTGGAGATAGCACACACCGTCAAAATAGAAATAATTGTGTTTCAATAAAAAATCAATTGACTGACAAATAAATTCTCTCAAGCTGTTAGAATAAGAAGAATGATATTTCAAAAAATATTCGACTGCCACTAGTCCCAAGTCATGTTTAATTATTGAATATAAGGATTTAACGTCTAGAGTTATCCACTGGTAACCTGTTTCCCATTTCAATTGATCCATTTTTTGTAAAACATCTTTCGTGTCCCTCAGATATGATTTTAGTGATTTAACCAACGGTTGTAGATAGAAGTCTATCAACTTAGAGAGATTTTCACCTAATGATCCAATACTCGCAATAATAGGTCTGCCTTCTGGTTTAGTTGCATTTTTATGTATTTTTGGCAAATGGTGGAATATTGGGATTCGGGGAGTTTCTACTGTAACGAAATTTCTATCCCTATCTGAGAGTACACCTTTTTCAAAGTAGGTGTCAACAAGTGACTTCAATTTATTATTAAAAATTTTTGTTGGATCATTTCTCAATTTACCATATGTATCTGAATCGTTCAATTGCCTGTATGCCTCTTCCATGTATTGTTTAGTATCCAAGATTACCACTGCCCCTCCCTTGTCTGCTGCTTTAATAGTTATAGTCTCAGTAGACATAATTTGTTTCAATGCTTTACGTTCATCGCTTGTTAGATTATTGATCAAATTGCCCTTTTTAGTTCTTACTTTCTCCTGAAGTTTTTTTAAATCATCCTCCACCGCTTGTTGGAAATGTTCAATACTTTCTGTGCGTGAATTGACTGGATAGAAAGTGGATTTTTTAGTAAGTCCACTCTCTAGGTGAGCTATTTGTTGTTCGCTCCCAATAGTTGTATTATATTGTAAGTCCTGCAAGACTCGCACAGTGCATTGATCCAAAAAGTCAAAGTTATTTACTAAATCTGGGTCATTCATCCCCCCAATATCAATATTATCACTCTCATTAATTATTAAATCCTCATTGGGCAAAAAATGTTTTCTCAATACCACATTTCTAACAAAACGATTTACATCTATCAAAGTGTTAAAGAGGTTAAAGTGTTTAGTGGGCACATAGGTTAAACCTTTGGACAATAGAGTCAGTTGAGGTTCTGTTAATTCACATGAGGATAGGTTAATCACAGTTAATAATTCCCCTTGGACCATTTGTTTCTCCTCCTCAACATATACCCCCTTTTGTCTCGATCCTCTTCTTCCTCCCCGTCGGATCCGCTTGTAGAAAATGTCCCTTGTTGTTTTTTGTCCCAAATATGTCCCTTTTTTGAAGGTTGTGTTGTGTCATTATTGTAGCTCCTATTTGACCTTTCATGCATGGACATAGATGTTGTATTATGTTGGGTGGTATGTGAGGCCCTAGGTGTCCGGGGTGATTTCCATTGTTGATTCCGATATTGGTGTTCCCCTTCAGATATTGAATCTTCCCCACTGGAAAATGCCACTGATTTCCTCCTTCTTTTTAATATTGACTTTGGTCCAATATTTTGCCCTTTAGACCGGTTTATATTTTTCCATACATATACTTTATTCTGTTCATAATCATTTTTATCCCGTTCAAATTTCTTTAGCTTGCGTTCTTGTGTTTCATTTTCTATTTGTTGTATCACACCCTTTAATTGCTCATCATATTGTGGTACATATGTTTTGTTTTCAACCCTCTCCAATTTCTGTTGGCATTCATTTATTTGTTCTCTCAGTAATTTAATTTCATTTTCTTTATAAGTTATTATTTGTACCATTAATTTGGTGGAACATTCCGACAGTGTCTGATTCCACTGTTCCATGAATGCTGAATTGGAGGGTTGAAAAGTTGGTTTTTTATACAATCTCAGACCCCTTGGGATAATGTCACTTTCAAGGTATTGTTTGAAGCTTATAATATCGAAATACAAAAAGGTTTCCCTCTTCATTAATTGCTCCAGGCTTTCAAACAGTACTTTCGCAGTATCCCTTTCCACAGTATTGGTTACATTTTCATGTCCTAATAGACGTTCGTTAATGTCTTTAAATGTACGTTTAAAGAAAGATGAGGAAGTTATATTTGACTCACCGTCTCCGGCGCCTGCTCTTGATTTATTTCTGGTTGCCGCCTGCATTATTGCACTCTTTGTAGCTTTATAATAAACAACACGAGGTTATTTCAAATGGGGTTACACTTACTACTGAAGTTCGCACGGGATCCAGCAGAATATCCTTCACTGCCGTGTGTTTAATGGGACGGAGCTCAAGCCGGGACTTCTGAAACACGTGTAAAACAACAATATGGCGGCTCACGTCTCTTCCCAAATGCTTCCCCTTTTCCTACCTCGCTTGTCGTCTAACGCTTGATCGGGTGTGCTTGCGGACCGGAGAGTCCCATCCCCGTTTAATCAATAGTAGAAAAACAAAAGAGAAGTCCACCGCACCTTCCCCCGATCGTACTCCGTTTTAGCAATTTGAATCAAGACGGCATCCTTGTTTAAAAGCAAATCATCCTTTATTTCAAACCTTTAAAATCCAGCTAGGCTGCCGGGAGACAAGTGGTATGGGTGGTCTGACGCGTTTCGGGCCGAAACCCTTACTCATAGACTCATTCCCAATTACATTTAGTTACTCATTATATACAAAGAACAATCCAATTAAAAACAAATCTTTATCACATATGTAGGGGAATATATTCAGTGTTGATGAAATTTTTAATTGGATTGTTCTTTGTATATAATGAGTAACTAAATGTAATCAAACAAAGAAAAAAGGTACCTTCCCATGTTTATCCTGCATCTGCTGTAACACTATTATTAAAGGAGATCATTCCTTAACGAAAGAAGTTTTTAGGGATATAACAATTTTTTGCAATAATGATAATTCTATGTTTTATGTATTTTTATAGATGGTTTTTGTCACAAATTCATCATCCATACGTGGCAATAGGATCTGGATGATTTTTATTGGATTAGCACTGGAGTCACTTTAATTAGTATATAGGAGATTAAGTTACAGTAAGGAACTATATGGACACACCTTATTTTATCAACTAAGGAATCTATATGTTGCTTTTTATCTTTTTAACACCCAAAACATGAGAGATCCAGTCGGATCTCTCAATTCAGAATGACTTGTACAAGAATCTGTGGCAATTATGTACCCTGGAAAATCCCAATTAGCATATCACAGCCAGGTGTTAAGGGCGTGATTAGATAGTGGCTAAGAGGTGTTATAGGAACGCCCAGAGTAAGGTGTTAAAACAGCATTGTACATGGCAGACAGTTGGTGTCGAACCCCCCCACCTCTATTTAGGCTTGGTTTCTTTATTTTCACATAAATGGCCTCCTTAACACCTCTCTTGAACCAGTCACGTTCCTTCGCCAATATGTTAACATTACATTCAGGACATTTGGGAGATTGATATTTAGTAACTTTTTTTTACATTCCATCAGGTTTTGGCATGATTTCTACCTTTTGAAGTTGTTTTTTGTTCATTTTTTCAGACAAATGCGAACTTCTGCAAAGAACTGCACCCACATCATTGATGGTATGAATGAACAAACTACAGTGTTACATAGCTGAAGGTGTGTAGATTTCAGGATTATATAGTTTGTGGGTGTTATTACTGAGTTACGGGGGTGTTTTGTGAAAAAAACTGCAGACTGTTCAAATTTGGAGTTGGCTAAATATTTTTGCTGTTTCTAAGCCATCGTGCGTTGTCTCACTTTGTGGCTTTACGCTTCCACGTCCGCTTGTGTAACCACACATATGGCATACCGTTTGATTCAGGACATTTGGGAGATTGATATTTAGTAACTTTTTTTTACATTGATTTCAGGAATATATAGTTTGTGTGGGTTATTTCTAAGTTATGGGCATGTTTTGTGGAAAAAACTGCAGACTGTTCAAATTCAGAGTTGGCTAAATATTTTCATTGTTTCTAAGCCATCGTGCATTGTCTCACTTTGTGGCTTTACGCTTCCACGTCCGCATGTGTAACCACACATATGGGATACCATTTGATTCAGGACATTTGGGAGATTGATATTTAGTAAAACATTTTTACATTCCATCAGGTTTTGGCATGATTTTTACATTTTGAAGTTGTTTTTTGTTCATTTTTTCAGACAAATGCGAACTTCTATGAAGAACTGTGCCCACACCATTGATGGTATGAATGAACAAACTACAGCATTACATAGAATAAAACGGTATGCCACATTCATGGGTGTACCCAGAGACATGGCTGCCAACTAACCCAGAGCGTGACCAGTGCCAAATGTCAGTTGCAGCAAAAAAAAATTAGCCAGTTTTGTATTTGAACAGTCTGCAGTTTTTCCACAAAACACCCCCCCAACTCAAAAATACCCCCCACAAACTATATATTCCTGAAATCTACACACCTTCAGCTATGTAACGCTGTAGTTCGTTCATTCATACCATCAGTGGTGTGGGCGCAGTTCTTCGTAGAAGTTTGCACTTTTACCAGATTTAAAAAAAAAATGAACATCAAACAACGTTCAAAAAGGTCGAAATCATGCCAAAAACCCATGGAATGTAAAAAAAAGGTACCAAATATCAATCCCAAATGTCCTGAATCAAACGGTATGCCATATGTGTGGTTACACACGCGGACGTGGAAGCGAAAAGCCACAAAGTGAGACAATGCACGATGGCTCAGAAACAGCGAAAATATTAGCCAACTCCGAATTTGGACAGTCTGCAGTTTTTTCCACAAAACACCCCGTAACTTAGAAATAACCCCACAAACTATATATTCCTGAAATCTACACACCTTCAGCTATGTAACGCTGTAGTTTGTTCATTCATACCATCAATGGTGTGGGCAGCAGTTCTTCGTAGAAGTTCGCACTTTTCTGAAAAAATGAACAAAAACAACTTCAAAAGGTAGAAATCATGCCAAAACCTGATGGAATCTAAAAAAAAGTTACTAAATATCAATCTCCCAAATGTCCTGAATCAAACGGTATGCCATATGTGTGGTTACACACGCGGACGTGGAAGCGAAAAGCCACAAAGTGAGACAATGCACGATGGCTCAGAAACAGCGAAAATATTTAGCCAACTCCGAATTTGGACAGTCTGCAGTTTTTTCCACAAAACACCCCCCGTAACTTAGAAATAACCCCCACAAACTATATATTCCTGAAATCTACACACCTTCAGCTATGTAACGCTGTAGTTTGTTCATTCATACCATCAATGGTGGTGGGCGCAGTTCTTTGTAGAAGTTCGCACTTTTCTGAAAAAAATGAACAAAAAACAACTTCAAAAGGTAGAAATCATGCCAAAACCTGATGGAATCTAAAAAAAAGTTACTAAATATCAATCTCCCAAATGTCCTGAATCAAACGGTATGCCATATGTGTGGGTACACACGCGGACGTGGAAACGAAAAAGCCACAAAGTGAGACAATGCACGATGGCTAGAAACAGCGAAAAATATTAGCCAACTCCGAATTTGGACAGTCTGCAGTTTTTTCACAAAACACCCTGATACTCAGAAATACCCCCCACAAACTATATATTCCTGAAATCTAAACACCTTCAGCTATGTAGCACTGTAGTTCGTTCATTCCTACCATCAATGTGTGGGCGCAGTTCTTCGTAGAATTTCGCATTTTACACAATTTTCTGGAAAAATAGAGAAAAATACATTTCAAAGTTACAAAATCACACCAAAACCCCAGTAATGTAAAAAAAACTTACCAAATATCAATCTCCTAAATGTCCTGAATCAAAAAGTGTGCCATATGTGTGGTGTACACACACTGACGTGAGGGAAGCGACTAGTCAAAATGTTAAAACAATGCGCAGTGAGCCAATAACAGCATTTTCCCAGATTTCCAAACATGACACCCCTCAACTTAGAAATACCCCCGACAAAAACTATATATCTCAGAATCTACATTCTTCAGCTACGTAACGCTGTAGTTTGTTCATTCATACAATCAATGGTGTGGGCGCAGTTCTTCGTTGAAATTCGCATTTGTCTGAAAAAATGAACAAAAACAACTTCAAAAAGGTAGAAATCATGCCAAAACCCAAGGAATGTAAAAAAAGCAGTACTAAATATCAATCTCAAATGTCCTGAATCAAACGGTATGCCATATGTGTGGTTACACACGTGGACGTGGAAGCCAAAAGACACAAAGTGAAACAATGCACAATGGCTCAGAAACAGCAAAAATATTCAGTCAAATCTGAATTTGAACAGTCTGCAATTTTTCCCCACAAAACAACCCCCACAAACCATATATTTCTCGAATCCACACACCTTTATCTACGAAATTCTGTAGTTTGTTCATTCGTACCATCAATGGTGTGGGCGCAGTTCTTCGTAGAAGTTCACAGCTTTAGCAGATTTTCTAAAAAATTTAAAAAAAAACACTCTCAAAGGTAGAAATCATGCCAAAATCCCAAGTAATGTAAAAAAAAGTTACCAAATATCAATCTCCCAAATGTTCTGAATCAAACGGTATGCCCTATGTATGGTTACACACGCAGATGTGGAATCAACTAGCCACAAAGTGAGCCAATGAACAGTGGCCCAATTACAGCAACTTTTCAGATTTGTCAGACTAAACACCCCTCTATATTAGAAATACCCCCCAAAACTATATATTCTTGGACTCTACACACCTTCAGCTACACAATGGTGTGATTCTTTTATGCATACCACCAATGGTGTGGGTGCAGTTTTGTGTACAATTTCGCTTTCTTACCAGATTTTCAGGAAAAATTTATAAAAATACAATTCAAAGTTAAAAATCATGGCAAATTTCCATGTCATGTAAAAAAAACTTGTCAATTATCAATCTTCCAAATGCCCTGAATCAAACGGTATGCCATATGTGTGGATGCACACAGGGACATGGCCACCAACTAGCTCAAATGGGACGCATGCACCAGTGTAATTACAAGAAAAGTATCAAAGTGCTCTGTAATTTCAAACAGCCCCAAAACTTTGAAATGCCCCCCGCAAATAAACCCCCCCACTAAATATCAATCTCCCACATGTTCTGAATCAAACGGTATGCCATATGCGTGGATGCACACAGAGACGTGGCCACCAACTAGCTCAAATGGGACGCATGCACAAATGCAATTACAAGAAAAAATCAAAGTGCTCTGTAATTTGAACAGCCTACCCTTTTTCTAAGGAAACAGTCCCAAAACATGGAGATTCCCCCTACAAACTATATATTTTTGGAATCTACACACCTTCAGCTACGTTACGGTTCCATGCTTTCATGCATACATGAAGAATTCCAGACCCAGCGATCCAAAGAACTCCGTGTTTTTACGAGGTTTTGTGAAAAATAAAATGAGATGATTCAAGGGTTGAAATCCTACCTAAACCCACTTGACAAGCAAAAAAACCCACTAAATAGCAATCTCCCACATGTCCTGAATCAAACGGTGTGCCATTTGCGTGGGTGCAAACAGAGACGAGGCCACCAACTAGCTCAAATGGGACGCATTTAGAAGTGCAGTTACAAGAAAATTTTTTAAAAACGCCACAACCCACCCCCCACACACACACTCTCCCCCTTTTAGTGGTATTTTAGTTATTAAGTCGGTTAGTATGGAGACTTCACTTCACGTTTTTGCACACTTTACTGATCCTAAAAATTCAATACGGTCTTTATTTGGTACCTCTGCAAAATTTCCTTATAAAATATAGGCTTAGTTTCCCTTGAAATCGAACAAATAAGTATCCGCGTTTACTTTACCGATATCACTGGGGACATTGGGGAGCTTGGAGAAGACAACTTTTTTTTCTAATTTATAGTTTTAGGGTAAAAAAAAAAAAAGGGTGTGTGTATCACTTTAAGAATTTTTTTGTGTGTATTTCCCCTTTTTTTCCCCGATCATTCCCAAAGATAATCATCAGATCATCTTAGGGAATGATACCGAACTTGGAATACGGGCCCGTTTTCCAATTCGAAATCCGATCGGAAAAATCACTTCCCGGAAATCATTTTCCAGGAAGTGATTTTTCATTCATTGGCAAAGATCAATAATTTGGTGATCAGAAGTGATCACCAAATATTGATCTCTGTCCCCATTTTTTTTCTAAGTCTTCGCTAAGTAGCAAAGACTTAGAAAAAATCCTATTTGTGAATGGAACTTTGAGTTCCATTCACAAAATGTATAGAAAAGCTGGCAGCTTGACAGCTTGTTCTATACTAGGTACTGCAGCATGATCAAATTGAGATCAACTAGACCACCAGGGGCAGTCTCCTACCACTTCAAGGGAGACCCCGGTGAAGGAGGAAGCTCCGTGACGTCACCGGGGTCTCCCTTTCCGCTTCCTCCTCTTCATCCACGTGGGACCGGCTGCACTATACGATCACTGCATCTAAAAGGTACTGTAACTCCCGATCCGCCCCTCGGATTTGGACACAACCGAGGGGGGGTCGAGGGGGATAGGGGGGCAGCTGAATGCTGCCCCCGGGTCGGCCCTAGCGCGCGGTGTTTTTGAAAATTTAAAGGGGAAGCCACAGATCGTATATTCACGATCTGTGGCAGTTAAAGCATTCTCTGCACAGATCGTGAATATACGATCTGTGGCAGGGAAAGGGTTAAAAAATGAATCGGGAGAAAACAAAAACTTAAACTGAAACAATAAGATTCTCAGGGAAAAATGGGAATGCAGGAAAGAAACAAAAACGGAGAAAAGAGTAGCAACTTATACACATATATGAGATAACATTTCCTTAAACAACATGAAAAGAACTCACAATCATTTCATTTAAACAACCAAAACATAAGGAAGATAATAATCCACAAATTAAATTAATGTAAAGTCAGCTCACCATTCTCATTTATAAACTATCTACCGCCAAATTCTACCAAAACCAATTACATTAAAATCATACCTGGAAACAGTGAACTAACAGCTTAAACCTTAAACAAACACAAGTACGGGTTAAAGAAAAGATTAAGCTAAATAAACAAAACACGGAAACGGACTAAATTCCAAACAGAATCTGGGAATTGAAGCTCTATATACACTATACACAAACACAACCATAACAGCTCTAATTGGTAGAGAATCAAATCGGACTGGGGAGAGATTTACACCTATATTTAATATTAATTACTTGGGTATTAATTTAACCTGTAATCTTAATGCAGTAAATAAAAGGAATATACTATGGGTAAGACCTGAATATATTTAACTTCTAAGACCATGATGGATTTAAAATAACCTCATACTCTGTGAGACATCGGATAGTTCATATTCTATTCTTTAGCATTTATAAAACATGATTGGATGTTAATTAAACATTCTCCGTGTCCAATATAATAAAGTTGGGGCCTCAACAGCCATTGCACAAGCTGCAGAGATGCATTCTCTGCATTCTCTGAACAGTGATTGCCAATGATTTAAGAAAAAAAATAAGTGACTAGTTTCAAGGTGTCTCTGTGATATTGTGATAAAACTGCCACCATGATTTTACAATGTTCTCTATAATACAAATGAAAAGATTTATCATAATTCAGAAAGGTCGGAGCAGGGGCAGAGATAAATGTTATTACAATTATTTAAACATTCTTTGTCATTTTCAGTGTCCATAGAATGATGTTTGGACAGTCTTTAATGGACCATTTGGTCCCAGTGGGAGCTGGCTGGGATTCATTGTTGGTAAAAGTTCATGAAGCCGACCAATTCAGCTTTATTACAGGGTGTTTGAAGCGCACAATGTCTTTATCTCTGGCGGGGCTGACCAGATATTCACCCTTAGATATTATACAACCAAGATGTTGAACTGAGTCTTTGCAATATTATATTTTCTGGAGGCTTTTGATACAAGGAAATTGAGGAGAGAGAAACATTTTACATACCTCCGTGCTCTGGATACACAATAACCACATTAACATATTTGACAATTAACATATTTCAATAATCCTAGAACCATGTGGCTGAACCCATTATTATTTTAACACTTCACAGAGAGCCATAGAGTTTGTCACTGGTGAGTCCACCAAGTCTCTATGTCAAACAGTGACACATAAATTGGGACTTTTCAAAAAAAATGAATACAAAAAGACTGAGCCGTAGCACCAGCCGACATGCAGAAAAAAGGCATATCTCAAAATCAACAACTGTATTACATTGGGTATCGGCAGAAATGCTAATAAGGGCCTAAATATCCAAAACTATAGGAACTATCTGTATTATGAGCTATAATAGCGTGTAAAGGTGTAAATGTAAGAAAGTCATAAAATGAGTTAAATTGTGATATAGTTTGCTACTGTGGCCCAAGACACTAATGGTAAATGGTTTCAGTGCTGGTCCAGTCCAGTTTAGATCAATTAATTCCCTGTGGCTCACTGATTAAAAGGGCAGGTGTAGCCTGCTTTGGAGGAGAGTTTGATCAGGCAAGGAGCCTGTGGGTCTGCAAGCAGACAGACCTGTACCTCTGAGTGTCAGAGTTGTAAACCCCAGTAGGAGACTGGGTCCAACCAGCTAATTCTCCAGGGAGAGACACAGAGCTGTGTGAGTACTGGACTGTGAGTGTTCAAACAGTCAGGGATACTTATTGTGTATTAGTAAGGCCAGTGTGGCATAGGATTTATTATTTTATTGTGTGAGCTAATACCCTAAATAAACCTGACTGAGGTCAGTTTGAAAATCAAAACAAAGACTGTTGCCTGTTTATGTGTTAAATTGTGCCCAAAGGCTGTCTTTCCTGGGAGACAACGGTCCTTGCTACCTGAAAGGTTACATATGGTGGAGTTTGCGCCGGCACAAATTTAAGCACAGAAACATACACCCAGATTCTTTATGGGGCCAGGCGATGATTGGTTTGAGCAGCTCTTGGTGGACTGGAGAAAAATTGATGGGCCCTATAACCCCAAGACTCCAGCAATACAGACTGCACATTTTTGCTGTCATAACCTAGTAAAAAATCCCAAGATGGATGAACTTGTGATGCAGCTTG
>JAACNH010003406.1:0-29310 GCA_019447015.1 Hymenochirus boettgeri
CAGTGACATCTTCAGGTAATAGTGTATGTAACACCAGTGACATCACACTATGTGTAAAAATGTAGGCACCATGATGCACACTGTTGTATGTAGGCACCAGTGACATCACATAATGAGTGTTATGTAGCACCAGTGACATCACACTGTGAGTATGTAGGCACCAGTGCACGTCATCACTATGGTGTATGTAGGCATCAGTGAACATACACAGTATAGTGTATGTGGCCACCATGACATCACACTATGGTGTATGTAGGCACCAGTGACATTCATGCATTATTGTGTAAATGTAGGCACCAGTGGACAGTCAACACATAGTGTATGTAGGCACCATGACATCACACTATTGTGTATGTAGGGTAGGCACACGTGAACATACCACAGTATAGGTGTAATGTAGGTACCAGTGACATCACCACTATGGTAGTGCTGATGCACCAGACATCCATATGGTGTATGTAGGCACCATGTGAAATTACACTATTGGTGTATGTGGAGCACAACTTGGACATCACACAGTATAGTGTATGTAGGACCAGTGACATACACTATGGTGTATGTAGCACACAGTGACATCACACTATGGTGTCTGGTAGGCACCATGTACATCATGCAGTAATGTTGTATGTAGGCACCATGGCATTCACACTGGTGTATGTAGCAGCATGGACAATCACCAGGTAATTGTATGTAGGTACCATGACATCCACCTATGGTATGTAGGCACCATGTGACATCACACATGGTGTATGTATGCACCCAGTGCACATCACACTAGGTGTATGTAGGCACCAGTGAATCACACTATGGTGTTGTAGGCAACCAGTGACATCACACAGTATAGTGTATGTAGGTACCATGTGACATCACACTATGGTGTATGTAGGCAAAGTGAAAATCACACTAGGGTGTATGTAGGCACCAGTGACATCACACTGATGTATGTAGATGCACCAGTGAAATACCAATGGTGTATGTAGGCACACCATGACATCATACATATGTTATGTAGGCACCAGTGACACATGCAGTAATAGTGTATGTACCCAGTGACTCACACTATGGTGTATGTAGGCACCAGTGATATGACACTTGTGTGTATTAGGCACCATTGACATCACACAGTATAGTGTATGTAGGCACTCAGTGACATCACCAGTAATAGTGTATGTAGGCACCAGTGACATCACACTATGGTGTATTTGAGCACCCAGTGACATCATCAGTAAATAGTGTATGTAGGCACCAGTGACATCACACTAGTGTATTAGGCACCAGTGGCTCACACAGCAATAGTGTGTTAGGCACCAGTACTCACATTATGCGTATGTAGGCCACCAGTGAC
This sequence comes from Hymenochirus boettgeri, assembly GCA_019447015.1. Classification (NCBI taxonomy): domain Eukaryota; kingdom Metazoa; phylum Chordata; class Amphibia; order Anura; family Pipidae; genus Hymenochirus; species Hymenochirus boettgeri. The sequence goes on from JAACNH010003406.1 coordinate 1,346, forward strand.
ATCACACGGTGATGTAGGCACCAGTGACACTCACGCAGTAATTGTGCTATTAGGCACACAGTGACATACATGCAGTAATAGTGTATGTAGACAACCAGTGACATCACACTATGGTGTATATAGGCACCAGTGAATCACACATGGTGGTAAATGTATGCAGCAAGTGACATAATGCAGTAATAGTGTATGTTGGCACCAGTGACTCATCAATGGTGTAGATGTACAGTGACATCACCAGTAATAGTGTATGTAGGCACCAGTTGACATCATGCATAATAGTGTATGTAGCACCAGTACATCACACTATGGTGTATGTAGGCACCAGTGATGTCAACACACTGTTGTTATGTAGGCACCAGTGACATCCACGCAGTAATAGTGTATAGACCAACCAAGTGACATCACACTTGGTGTATGTAGCACAGTGACGTCACACTAGTGTGTTGTAGGCAGCAGTGACATCACACATTAATGTGTAGTAGGCACGCAGTGGACATCACACTAATGGTGTAGTAGGCACCAGTGACATCATGCAGTAATATGTGTATGTAGGCACCAGTGACACATCACATTATAGTGTATGAGGCACCAGTGACATCTCACTATGTATGATGTAGGCACAGTGAAATCACACATTAATATGTATTCTGTACCATGACATCACACTATAGTGTTGTAGCACCAGTACACATCACACTATGGTGTATGTAAAGACATACAAGCAATAAATGTACATCTATGAGTGTATGTAGGCACACAGATGACATCACCAGTAATAGTGTATGTAGGTACCAAGCCTACATCACTATGGTGTATGTAGGCCAAAGTGACATCACACTATGGTGTATGTCGGCACCAGTGACATCATCTACATATGGTGTATGTAGGCACCAGTGACAATCACCACTATTGTGTATGTAGGCACCACTGACATCAACCACTATGGTGTATGTATGCGTACAGTGACATCACCAGTAATAGTGTATGTAGGTACCAGTGACATCACACTATGGTGTATGTAGGCACCAGTGGACACACACTATGTGTATAGCACCAGTCACATCACACTATGGTTTATTGTAGGCACCAGTGAATCACACTATGGTGTATGTAGGCCACCAGTGACATCACACAGTAATAGTGTATGTAGGTACCAGTTGACATCACACTATGGTGTTGTAGGCAAAAGTGAAATCACATCATGGTGTATGTAGGCACCAAGTGACATCACACTGATGTATGTAGGTCAACCAGTGAAATCCAATGGTGTATGTAGGCACCATGACATCATACATTAATTGTCTATGTAGGCCCAGTGACATCATGCAGTAATATGTATGTAACACCAGTGACATCACACTAATGGTGTATGTAGGCACCAGTGATATGACCCTGTGGTGTAATGGTAGGCAACCAGTGACATCACACAGTAATAGTGTATTTAGGCACAGTGACATCACACAATGGGTTGATGTAGGCACCAGTGACATCACACTATGGTGTATTTTAGCACCAGTGACTCATGCATATTTTCATGCATATAGATCTGGTTGATCCAGGGATTACTTTCGATGCCGTTTGGCGTCAGAGGATTTTCCCCCCCCTTTTTTACTGGGGTTTTTTGCCTTCCTCTGGATCAACTGTTAGGTAGGGTTAAAAAAAAAAAAAAAAAAAGGATAGGTTGGACTTGATGGACGAATGTCTTTATTCAACCTTAAATTACTATGTTACTATGCAGTAATAGTGTATGTAGGCACCAGTGACAATCACACTATGGGGTATGTAGGCACCAGTGGCACACGCAGCAATAGTGTATGTAGGCACCAGTGACATCACATTATGCTGTATGTAGGCAAAACCAGTGACATCACACTGGTGCAATGTAGGCACCAGTGACTCACGCAGTAATTGTGTATGTAGCACCGTGCATTACGCATAATAGTGTATGTAAGCACCAGTGCATCACACTATGGTGTATAAGGCCACCATGTGACCATCACCTATGGTGTATGTATGCACAAGTGACATAATGCAGTAATAGTGTATGTTGGCACCATGACATCCATTCTATTGGTGTATGTAGGTACCAGTGATGTCCGCAGTAATGTGGTATGTTGGCACCATGATTTTCAACCTGTGTGTAGGCATGCGGAAGATGCAGGACCAGTGACGTCACGCACTAGGATATGTATGTAGGAAACCAGTGATGTCACACAGTATGGTGTATGTAGGCACCAGTGACATCACCCGATGGTGTATGTAGGCACCAGTGACGTCATGCAGTAATAGTGTATGTAGGCACCATCACATCACACTGGTGTATGTAGGCACAGTGACCTCACACTATGGTGTATGTAGGCACACAGTACATCACGCAGTAATGTGTATGTAGGCACCATGACATCACACTATGGTGTATGTGGCACCAGTGATATCACACCAGCACTATTGTATTTGCCCACCAGTGACATCACACTATGGTGTATGTAGGCACCAGTGACATCACGCAGTAATTGTGTATGTAGGCACCAGTGACATCACACTATAGTGTATGTAGGCACCAGTGACATCACACACTATGGTGTATGTAGGCAGCAGTGACATCACGCAGTAATAGGTGTATTAGGTACCATGTGACATCCACTATGGTGTATTGTAGGCACCAGTGACATCACACTACTGGTGTATTATGCAACCAGTCACATCAACACTATGGTGTATGTGGCACCAGTGAAATCACACTATGGGATGTAGGCACCAGTGACATCATACAGTAATAGTGTATGTAAGGTACCAGTGACTCACACTATGGTGTATGTAGGCAAAAGTGACAACACAATATGGTGTAATGTAGGCACCAGTGACATCATACTGTGTATTAGGCACCAGTGAAATCACAATGGTGTTATGTAGCGCACCAGTGACATCATACAGTAATTGTCTATGTAGGCACCAGTACATCATGCAGTAATATGTATGTAGACAACCAGTGACATCACACTATGTGTATGTAGGCACCAGTGATATGACACTGTGGTGTATGTAGGCACCATGATGTCACCTATGGTGTAATGTAGGCAACCATTGACATCACACAATGGTGTATTAGGCAACCATGACATCACAACTATGGTGTATGTAGCACCAGTGACATCATGCAGTAATGGTGTATGTAGGCACCAGTGACATCACAACTAGGTTATGTAGCACCAGTGGCATCACGCAGCAATAGTGTATTAGGCACCAGTGACATCACATTATGGTGTATGTAGGCACCATGACATCACACTGTGCATGTAGCACCATGACATCAACGCAGTAATTGTGTATGTGGCACCATGGACATTACGCAGTAATAGTGTTATGTAGCACCAGTGACATCCACACTATGCTGTATATAGGCACCAGTACATCACACTATGGTGGTATGTATGCACAGTGACATAATTCAGTATTGTGTATGGCACACCAGTTGACACACCACACTATGGTGTGTAGGTACCAGTAACATCACCCGTAATAGTCTAGGTAGGCACCAGTGACATCATTCTATGGTGTATGTAGGTACCAGTGATGTCACGCAGTAATAGTGTATGTAGACACCAGTGACATCACACTATGGTGTATGTAGGCACCAGTGATATGACACTGTGGTGTATGTAGGCACCAGTGATGTCACACTATGGTGTATGTAGGCACCCAGTGACATCACACAATGGTGTATGTAGGCACCAGTGACATCACACTATGGTGTATGTGCACCATTGACTCAGCAGTAATGGTGTATGTAGGCACCAGTGACATCACACTATGGTGTATGTAGGCACCAGTGGCATCACACAGCAATAGTGTATGTAGGCACCAGTGACATCACATTATGGTGTATGTAGGCACCAGTGACATCACACTGGTGCATGTAGGCACCAGTGACATCACGCAGTAATTGTGTATGTAGGCACCAGTGACATTACGCAGTAATAGTGTATGTAGACACCAGTGACATCACACTATGGTGTATATAGCACCAGTGACACCACACTATGGTTGTATGTATGCACAGTGACATAATGCAGTAATTGTGTATGTTGGCACCAGTGACGTCACACACTATGGTGTATGTAGGTACCAGTAACATCACGCAGTAATAGTGTATGTAGGCACCAGTGACATCATTCTATGGTGTATGTAGGTACCAGTGATGTCACGCAGTAATATGTGTATTTGGCACCAGTGAATTTCAACACACTGTGTGTAGGCATGCCGGAACACGCAGGCACCAGTGACGTCCACGCACTAGGATATGTATGAGGCCCAGTGATGTCACACAGTGGTTGTATGTAGGCACCAGTGACATCACCCGATGGTGTATGTAGGCACCAGTGACGTCATGCAGTAAATAGTGTATATAGGCCCAGTGACATCACACGGTGTATGTATGCCACCAGTGACATCACACTATGGTGTATGTAGGCACCAGTGACATCACGCAGTAATAGTGTATGTAGGCACCAGTGACATCACACTATGGTGTATGTAGGCACCAGTGATGTCACACTATGGTGTATGTAGGCACCAGTGACATCACACATCAATAGTGTATGTAGGCAACAGTGACATCACCTATTGTGTAGGCACCAGTGACATCACACGGTGCATGTAGGCACCAGTGACATCACGCAGTAATTGTGGTATGTCAGGCCCAGTGACATTATCGCATAATGTGTATGTAGACAACCAGTGAAATCACACTGGTTGTATTAGCACCAGTGACTCATCAGTATTGTCTATGTAGGCACCAGTGACATCATGCAGTAAGTGTATGTGGACACCAGTGACAATCACACTATGGTGTGTATGGTAGCACCAGTGACATGACACTATGGTGTATGTAGGTACCAGTAACATCACGCAGTAATAAGTGGTAGTAAGGCACCAGTGACCTATCTTATGGTGTATGTAGTACCAGTGGATGTCACGCAGTAATAGTGTATGTTGGCACCAGTGATTCACACTGTGTGTAGGCATGCCGGAACACGCAGACACAGTGACTCACGCACTAGATATGTATGTAGGCACCAGTGATTTCACACAGTATGTGTTGTATTGCACCAGTGACATCACCCGATGGTGTATGTAGGCACCATGACGTCATGCAGTAATAGTGTATATAGGCACCATGATCATCACACTGGTGTTGTATGAGCACCAGTGACATCACACTATGGTGTATGTAGGCACCAGTGACTCACGCAGTAATAGTGTATTGTAGGGCACCAGTGACATCACACTATGGTGTATGTAGGCCACCAGTGATTCACACTATGGTGTATGTAGCACCAGTACATCACACATCATAGTGTTATGAGCACAGTGACATCACACTATTGTGTATGTAGGCACCAGTGACATCACACTGTGCATGTAGGCTCCATGACCTATCAACACACAGTAATTGGTGTATTTAGGCACCATTGACATTACGCATAATAGTGTTATGTAGACACCAGTGAAATCACACTGGTGTATGTAGGCACCATGACATCATACAGTAATTGTCTATGTAGGCCCAGTGCATCATGCTAATAGTGTATGTGACACCATGACAGTCACATCTATGTGGGTATGTAGGCACCAGTGACATGACACTGTGGTGTATTTAGGCACCAGTGACATAATGCAGTAATTGTGTATTTTGCACCCGTGACGTCACACATTATGTGTATGTAGGTACAGTGACATCTTCTATGGTCTGACCCCAAGTTTAAGGTTGGAACCTGCCCACCGCTGGGACAGAAGATCATTAGCTGCATCATTAACCCAGCCCCCGAACTTCTATTCATTTTTAAAGCAAACTACAAGCCAGAAAAATACTCTCCCTAAGGTGAAATGCAGTTGGTAAATAGCTTCAGAAAATAAGTTTTTGCGGGTGGCGCTTATGATTTATTTCATAACACATACCTGTCATATAGACAACAGAGACATGGCAGTCGGAAAGTGCAACTTAAGATCAGAGAGCTATAGACACCATCATAGCCTTATTTGAAAGATATTAGAGCTTTTCTAATATAGGGCATTTGCATGGAGACCACAGTTAGCCTTTAAATCACTAGCTGCAGAGGGGCTAGTCCATTTTTGAAAGACCTCATGTCTGATATGTTTGTTGCTTCTGAAAAGTTGAGTAGCTCTTGTGAGACCACTGTTTATTATCAGGTGATTCCTACTGCGCACATGGGGTAGGAATATATTTATCCTACCTCCCTGCTCTCTCTTCAGGAACTAATCAACTTTACTATAATGTCCCTTTAAAATTCACTCCAGCCTCCAGGTTTTCCCCCCCCAACACTTAACGTTAAAAAGTTGGTGTTCCGATTATGTTATTAACACAACTCATACATACAGCTGTAATAACAGCGCCGACGGCCGGGGTACTCACAAGCACGCTTTAAAGGAGAGAACCACGTCTGTAGGTTTGATTCTGAGCAGATTAGGCTGGTTGGAATTGTATGCAGGATACTGAGACGCCACCGGAAAATTGGATACCAAAGAGAAGGTGCTGCTGGGAGCGGGATGCAGAAACAGGTAATGTGTTTCTCTGGAGCTGGCGGGTAAGTATAGACTCAGGAACAGGCAAGGTAAGTATGTCTCTGAAATTGGCAACGGTAGTATAGTCTCGTATCTGGTAAGGTAATATGACTCTGGGACTGGCAAGTAAAGTATTCCCTGGACTGGCACGGTAAGTATTCCAATGGACCTGGCAAGGTAAGTTCTTCTGGAACGGGCAAGTAAGTATTCCTCTGGAACTGGCAAGGTAGACGCTGGAACCAGGAGAGGGTAAGTTCCAAAGGAGCCTGGGGTAGCAAACCTACAATCGGGCGCCGGCTCCATGAGGACACCGGCATTTGAACCCTCGCTCCGTCTTAGGTTTGTGACCTTTTTTAGAAAAGTAAGCACAAGGCTGTAGTTTCTCTTTGATGCCTTGTCTCTGAGAAAAGGACAGCTTCCCGCACCCAAGGACGGCTCCCGCACCCAGTCAGACGCGTCAACTTCAATGTAAAAGGGGAGGCTAGGATCCGGATGACTAAACTGGTGGCCAGGCAAAGCTCTTTGAGTTGTCTGAAGGCTTCAAGGGCTGCAGGGGACCACAAATTAAGCCTACACCTTCCTGATGAGGGCTAGAATAGGAGAAAAAAATAGAAGAGAACCTTTGATGAAATTGTCTGTAATAATTGGCAAAGCCGATGAGTCTTTGAATGCTTTGGTTCCTATTAGGTATAAACCAATCTTAAATGGCTGAAACTTTAAACAGGATCCATCATAAACCTTGAAGGAGACAATTAACCAAGAAAGTATACTTGAAGACGTTCAAAACGACCTTCTCCATTTTGGCATATAAATTATTTCTCTTAGACGAAGTAACACTTCTAACATGGAGGCAATGTGAGGGGTAAGTCTTGAGAGAAGATTTAAAATGTTGTCAAGAATATACGACTACTGAAATTCCCAACAGGTCACGGAAAATGTCATTCACATTCTTGGAATACTGGCTGGGCGTTACAAGGCCGAAGGGCATTAAAGATACTCGTAGTGACCGTCCCGAGTGTTAAAAAGCATTTTCCACTCATCACCCTTGCGTATACGGATATTTGTATGCCCCTTGAAGATCTATTTTGGTGAATATTTTTACCCCTTTGATCTGATCGAACGTTATAGAGATAGGAAGTGGATAACGATTTTTAATAGTGATCTTATTTAGACCCAGTAGTCGAGCAGGGCGTAGACCTCCGTCCTTTTTTTTGTGAAAAGAAACCTGCTCCACTGGGGAAGCAGAAGGTTAATGAATTCCGAGAACAAATGCTTTTAATGTACTCTTTCATGGCTACAGTTTCAGAAGGGAACAAAGGGTATGTGCACCCCCGAGGAGGTATTGTATCAGGAAAGATCGAAGGGGCAATCATAGGATCGGTGAGGTGGTAGTCTCTCAGCTTGTTTTTTACAAAAACATCAGAAAATCCTGATAGCATTCAGGGTGATGTCCCACAGGTTTTTATTTTCACAGTTAGTGGCGAACATGAATAGGGGAAGTAGGAAGGAAATTACCAAAACAGAAAGGACTCCAGACTTAAGTTCATTATTAGACCATTCATAACCGTGTAACCAGAGCCACGGAAATCCAAGAATCGTGGGGGCAGATGGTTTAGATCACGAGAAAGGATAAACGTTCTTGATGAAATATGCCCACACGAATAGGACTTCAAAGAAGACTGGGTGATGACTGAGGCCAAAGGTTTATTGTCTATAGCCAGGACCTTAGATGTTGTCTGCAGATTAAAAGGGGAGGAGGCCAAGTTGGGATGCAAAGGTAGAGTTATGAAATTCCCTGCTGTCCTGGAATCAACAAAGGCTGAGTAAGAAAATAATTGAGAATTAAAGAATATAGCGACTGCCAGGAAGAGTTTGAGTGGTTCACATCTAGTAGGAGGACTTGAGATTACCTAGAAGGAGCTCCTCCTTAGCTTCTAGGTCCTGGAGTTTTCCCGATTTCAAAGGACAATTTTGACAAAGTGACCTTGTTCTATATACAGTTTTAACAATGGCAAAATTACAATGTATTCGATAGTAACAAATGTCTATTCTTTAATATAGGGACATCTCAAAATAGACTCACAGGTAATTATAAATTCCCCATACAAATAAACCCAGAGATATAGATTGGCCAATCAATAAAGGACAAACCCATAAGTCCAAAGTCAAGATTAAATGCACTTCTGCTACCATAATAGTTAGTAGAAGTTGAAACAATAAACGTTTGTAGTCCATTGTACCATATTCATTGATGATTACAATAAGATTATAATAAAGAATGCAATTATATTTACGCTGGAGATGCCGGTATCCAGATTATCATACAAATGTTTATTGTGTCAGTATGTCCCATATATCATCCATGCCAAGCAGCGTCAAATATTTGTAGCATTATTATCTATACCAAGGTAAAGTAGTCTAATTCCACAGGGTAAACTTGATTCATAAAAGGTAAGTCAATCTTAAGGGTTAATCCACTCAACAGGTAAACAAATAAATAAGGAATACTCCAGCGAATATGTGGCAATGTATCTATGTAGTAGAAGCCATAAAAGGAGATACAAGGTATGCAGAGCCTATTGGCACATCTGAATCCCGGCATTGAGCCATTTCTCCACTGTGGAGGACATCTAATCACAGAAGAAGCCAACATAGAGTAGATTGTATGGACTAGGATAGATAAGCATCAATAGTGTCCAAAAGCTCCCAGACAAGGATCTTTACTGTTGTAGGTGTGTGGTACAGGAGGGTTCCATAATATGCAAGGAAAACACCTTTTTTAAATGAATAAAGATAGTCCATCTCTTCTTAAACCCATTGGACAAAGTTTCCCAAACGGTAAATCCACTTAAAGGGCATGTCCACCCCAAAACTATAATCCCCCAACTACTGCCCCCCACCATGTAGGTAGTTTAATCCTTACCTCACCCCAGCTCCATAGGGTTCTCCTGTAGTCCCCCCCAAAGTCCCAAAAAATGACTACCAAAGGAGGCTACAGAGTCCATATAGGACACTGCCGCTAGCTGGCCTCAGGTAGATGTTTGCCATGCGTACTGCAGCCCTTCTCCCCCCTCCCTCCCCCTCCCTCTCCCTCCCTCTCCCTCCCTCTCCTCCACGTTCACTATCCCTCCCCCTAGCATAAAACCCCTTCAGTAATGATTTCCCCCATGTCTCCCCAGCCCCAACCGAATATTTTTTTTTAAAGCTCCCCAAACTCTTACTTACCTCTCCTCTTTCCTCCTGGCGAGTGAGCTGCCGGCATCCGCGTCTGTGATTGGCTGCCGCTCAGCCAATCACAGACGCGCTGCCGGCCCCCCCCTCTGCTTGCATTTCCTTGCAAGCAGAGGCCGGGAGCGTGGCGGAGGATCGGGGGAGTTAAGTAGAGTTTGGGGGGCTTTCTCAAAAAAAAATTATAGCGGTTGGGCTGGGAGCCCAGGGGGACCTTATATGAAAAAAATTTTTTTAGGGTTGGACATAGCCTTAACCTCTTTTTGCATAAAATTGAATAAAGTCGCCCCCTCTAATTTTAACTTGATCTGTTCAAGTCCCAGACATCTGAGGCCTGTAGGTCTGCCTCCATGGGTCTGCCTCCATGGGTCTGCATGAAGTGCATGGCAACACTAGAGATTGATTTATTATTGCTATGATCTCTATGAGCATTTTTAATATTCAAGATAAATGTTGGCTTAGTCTGGCCTTAAATTTTTGTGTCGTTTTAACCAACATAAAGTTTGTCACACAGGGGCAATGAAGTGCATAGATAATGTTCAAACTATTGCAGTTACTTATCATTATATAACTTTTTCTCATGTGAAGAGTCCCAATCATAAAGTCCTTACTCATATAAGGGCGTAGACACACAGCCACAGGGAAAGGAACCCAAGAGTTTGGTTCCTCTACCTCCAGATTTGACGTTCCCTAAAAATGACTGGGGCTGAGTATATCTTTCAAATTCTTTTGCGTTAAGTGGTAATCATTTCTGAAATAAATTGAGAATAAGAACATCAGAGTTTAGAATATGCCCGTTCTTAGATAAGTCCTAATTTCAGGTAATTCTTCATTAAAAGTAGTAATATACCTCAACTGAGAGTCTTCCGTTTTATTTCTCGGGGCACAGTAGTCATTTGACTCAAACCATCGAGTTGTTTCATATGTTTCTGAAGTAGTTCCATTGGGTTAATCCCCTGTCAACAAATCTCTGTGTTAATTATTTATCTCATATTCACAATTAGCCTCCTCACTGCAATTCCTGCGTACCCGTAGATTTGTCCCTGGAAATATTCTTTTTTAGACACTGGGATGTTGCACTTGTGTAGTGTAAGAGGGAGTTCATGGCCGTGGCTTTCTGTAAAGAGTAGTCTTCAAAGACGTTCCTACCTCTTCACCGTTAATCTATAAATCAATTGTAGTATCTCAGAACTTGGTACAAAGTTCACTAATGTGAACAAACGGTGTCTGGCATTCGGTGCTGCTCCTCTCTCCTCCCCCTCCATGCGGATTCTAACCTTATGGGTCTGCATTGATGGCACACTGTAATTTTTGTGTATCATAAATAAGTATAATGCTTATTTGGACTTTTGCATTAGCAATTTAGTCTGTCCGTTTACCTATATTTGATCTGTGCACCTTATAAACGATTTCTTGAAGGACATTTACCTAAGTTATTACACCGCAGGATATTTGTATTTTAGATACTTTTGTAGGACTTCCTCTTTATTAAATGATCTTTTTTCTATGTATTTATTTCACAGTACAAGCTGTTAGTATTTTGGATATATATATTGATGCTGCTAGTTTTTAGTCCTCACTCTGTCACACTTAACATTTATCTAGTCCTGCTGTTGGTTATGCTACTCTTCAGCGCAGGGGGTCTTTGTGCTGCCAGTAGTTGTTTCTGGGCATGGGGTTATATGTTTTTTAAGTGATTTTATACTGTACAGCCCATGTTTAATCACAATAAAGGGTTTTTATACCCTTTTCACTTTTTTAAAAGTGTTGAGTGCCACAGGTTTTTCTTTCTTTTTGTTGATTATTCTAATATTTCAGGCATTGTACCTGTAGAGCACCATTATACCCCTCTTTTTCGACTAGTGCCCTAACAATTTGCTATTGTAAAGTGCCCTTTCCGGCACAATAAAGGCAAAGTCCATTAGTACGTCTACAAGTTTTTCTTCGGGGGAAAGATAGGTGCCACAATCTGCAAGTCTCATCTGCAAAGGGACTACGGGTGGAGAGGATTGGACGGATGAAAGGGTTTTAGGCAAGTTGTAAGCGAGCCGTGATCTCTCTGGCCAGTCGCTCCAGAAATGGGTATCAATCTGGTATACAGAGGGTGATTAGCTTCCAAAAGGACAAGCATTCTCTAGAAACATGCCATCTTAAGGTGGTCTTGAAAGTCCCTGCATAAAGGCTGCAGTAAGTGCTTCGTTATTCCAGGACATCTCTGTGGCAAGAGTACGAAATTCTATGGCATACTGTCCCACTGAACGAGTTGCATCAAGCGGGAAGAAGCAGCTAAAGATCTTACTGAGCATCAAAAAGTTTGCGGAACATGTCAACAAGGCTGTAATATATTGACTATGGATCGTTTTTCTCCCCATAAGGGGGAGCCCAAGCCAAGTCGTTACTCACAAGGCGATGGTATAGCCAACCTTGGACGGTCAGAAACAAATGGGATGGCTTGAAGTTTCAATTGAATCCGGCACTGGTTAAGAATCCTCGCGCAGTCTTGGGGATTACAGTCAAAACGGGAAGGTGAAGGTATACGGGGTTCTCTAGGATGTGCAGGTCGGCAGAATCAGACAGCACCGGAGCGGAAGCTGGAGCCGGGGGAAGTCGAGAATACATGGTATTAGCAACTGTCCTTGATGATGCTAATACATCCATGCGTTTAGACAATGCCTGGAGTGTCCTTGTCTAAATCTGCCATGGCCTCCCTCAGGCGTTTCCATGGCCCGATCGTACTGTACTAAATATGGCAGACAGCAAGGTACTCAACAACACGCTTTTAGGAGGACCCGCCTTTGTAGGTATGGATACTGGAGCAGATGAGGCAGATTGGGAATTGTATGGCAGAATCTGAGACACCACCGAAAACTGGATACCAAGGAGAAGGTGCTGCTGGGAGCTGGGATGCAGAAACAGGTAACCGTAGTCTCTGGAGCTGGCGAGGTAAGTATAGACTCAGGACAGGCAGGTAAGTATTGTCTCTGAAATTGGCAAGGTAAGTATAGTCTCTGTAACTGGCAATGGAAAGTATGTCTCTGGACTCTGGTAGGTAATGTATAACTCCTGGAACTGGCAAGGTAAGTATTCCTCTGGAACTGACGCGGTAAGTATTCCTCTGGACTGTAGGTAAGTATTCCTCTGAACTGGGCATGGTAAGTATTCCTCTGGAACTGGCAAGGTAAGTATTCCTCTGGAACTGGCAAGGTAGTATCCTCTGGAATTGGCAGAAGTATTCCTCTGGAACTGGCAAGTAAGTATTCCTCTGGAGCTGGCAGGTAAGTATTCCTCTGGAACTGGCACGGTAAGTATTCCTCTGGAACTGACGCGGTAAAGTATTTCCTCTGGAACTAGCAAGGTGAGTATTCCTCGGAACTGGCATGGTAGTATTCCTCTGGAACTGGCAAGGTAGTCTTCCTCTGGAATTGGCAAGGTAGTATTCCTGCTGAACTGGCAAGGTAAAGTATTCCTCTGGACTGGCAGGTAAGTATCCTTGGAACTGGCAAGGTAGACTCTTGGAACTAGGGGAGTTTCAAGGAGCCTGGGTAGGAAGAAGGACGACGGCATTTGAACCCTCGCCCGCACATCATGACATCCCGACGCCGTGCACCCGGAAGCACAGTCGGCGTGAGAACCGAGCAGCAGTGAAAGTTCCTGACACCAGCACAGTTTATATAATGGAAAATATACAAATATTATATTTACAGACCTTCTCTCCCCAGCGCCTCTCTCCTGCTCTCTGCAAGCCGAAGCAGCCAGAGAGGGCGGGACCAGCCGCTGCATCCATGATTGCTAGCCAGCAGCAATCACAGATGGGATGTCGGCTATGCAGAACACCAGCCTGGGAGAACGAAGTTTGTAGTATCTCTCTGAGATATAAATGTAGAGTAAATCGGTGGTTAGGGTGGGCTGGGTTGCCCTAAACTACAAAAATGTCTTTAAACGGTAGGACCAAACGCCAGAAGGGATCCAGAGGAGGGGGGGCTTTAAAAACCGGACCCGAACTGCTGTTCAATTCTGAAAGTTCAGGTCTGGTCTTTTAAAGCTGATTGCGCATATGTTTCATTCATACCGTGATCAGCTGTTTAAAAATAGCTGATCACGGAAGAGAAGACCCTACTATCCCTCCTCCCCGCCTTGGTCGCCCGCTGCTTAAGACCATAGGACTTAATGAACTGTAATCTGTTCTTCTGAAGATGGAAGAAGAGGCATTAATTTTGTCTGTACCAAAGTCCCTGGGCTACTAAGTCTGTGAGGACCACTCTTCTTGGGGATAGCAGGAGATGCAGAAGAAAACACTGTAATGGTCTTGAAGCAGGGCCCCTTTATGGCAATCTATTGCAGACATGAGTTTCTTCCTAATATCGTTTGTAGATTCTTCACAAAATAAATAGGATTTGAATACAATTTAGATGAATCCCATTTTTTTGATAATTCTAAGCACGTTTTGGAAGAAGAGTAAGATTTTTTTGGAAGTTTATTATCCAGCTACGCTCTAGCAAAAGATTATATATTCTGTAGATGTCTAAAGCATTTTTGCTTTGCTAGGATACTTTGGTCGGGATATTGTCTACATGTACTAGAGCATGTAGATAGAAATACATCTTCACCCTTAGACTTTCCACCACAAAATACTAGACTTTGGAAAACCTTTTGGGCTTGTTAACAACCGAAAGAAAGAGACTTGAACCTGGAAAGGTGATTAATATGAATTATCACTTGTCTTTCTATTGTGATTCCTAGGTTCAATACACCTGTATGACATTTTATAAAAAGCCTTTCACTTCCAATTTAACTGTTCCAATTTAAGCACAGGAAGTACAAAGAAAATGATTGTTGAATTCTTTTATCATGGATATCACAATGAGCATATCTGAGCTGGGGTTGTGGGCAGTAACTGCTCTGCAAAAGCATGTCTTCTTACTGGCCAGATCATAGAGCGATGACAGAGGTGAGAATACAGTAAGTATAACAGCTGATCAAGACTTAAAGTACCTAAACTGCTGGTTTACTTTTAATGGTGAGGAAGTTAGTATAAGTGTTCCTTTAAGTGTATCTTACGATCTATTTGCAAACCCAGGGGGGTTCACCTCACCACTTAAAAGGTTTGTGTATACAAAGGGTGGTAGTGTTATCGGAGCCTTCTGTATAATGATTAGGCTGCTGATTTTTCTTGGCCTGCAGAGCTCTGGAGTAATGGAGAAAATTTCTCCTGACAAAGCTCTTCAGTGACGTGCCTTAAGGGGGCATTACCGAAATCCCCCTTCGCTATGTGTCCTGATTTCAGCCCTGCCTCTTTAACCCCTTTAACTGCCACAGACCGTATATTTAACCTTTTCTTTCTGCGTTGACCCTACAGTGCAACCCCCACAGGAATTTGTGGGTCTGTGCGGTAAGGGCCGACCCCGGTGACGTCACGGTTTTCCTGCTTCACCGAGGTGTTCCTTTAGGCTTCCTCCTGTAGTCCCTGGTGGTTTTATGGGGTACCATTCAGATTGCAGTGCAGTACAAGGCTATATAAGCTGTCAGTGAGTGACAAATTCACAAATAGGATTTTTCTAAGTCTTGCTACGTAGCAAAGATATGAGCACCCAGCAGCAGAGGAGCTTGTTCAGTAAAATATGGATAAAAAAAAAATGACTATATTTTTTAACTTAAAGGGCAACTTTAGTGAAAAAAAACTTTGTCTGTATACAATGTATAGATCACTTAGTATAAGCTGCCTTACTTTCATGTTTCTGTGTGGCTTCGTTTCTTCACACTGGCAGAAGTTTGTACCAGCCTGTGTAGTCCCCCTCCCCTCTCTGTCTACTCCCCCTCAAGCAGTGACGGCTGTATACAGAGTCCGAGCATTGTCATTGAAAGGACTTTAAATGAAGTGCTGACATCCTGTTGACCCCTCCCTTCCAGAGCTAACTGCAAGCAATCAAAGTGTGGAATAAAGTAGCAATATGCTGAAGGGAGGGGCAGAGGGGGAGAGAGAGGACAGTGGTGCTGAGATTCTTTACAAGTAAGTTACTGAACTCTGCCTGTTTCTCCTAACTTTGCTAATTGTTATTTACTTTTACCTAAAGTATATATCTCTCCCTCCTGCTTAGCGGAGATCATAATCACTGAAAGAGTCCGTGTAACAGCGCTTGTATGAGAGACCTTCACCAACACAGTGACACTGCTGGTTTTCCTGATACATTTCAGTTGCTTTAGTCTATATATTCATACATAGCACTTATGTCTTGTTGGTATATAGTCTGTATTACTGTATTATATAACTGTATTGATGTTCCATTTAGTCACTGGTTTTGTATGTATATAAGATATTTTTTTTTGGAGGGGAGGGGCTTTTTTATAGTGTGTTAATGCTCATATTACTGGGTTATGGTTTATTGTTGTGTTTCCACTACAGCATTACTATATGTTGCACATGGTACAATCTGTGGGGTGAGAGAGTGTGTGGAGTACTGTGCAGGGGAGCTTTGTATTGTGTGGGGTGTGCCTTTGAGTGACGATGAGGTTGTAGTCGCTCCTACAATTAACGAGCATATTCAAAGGCTTATATATCGGGGCTATGTAGAATTTAAAGAACTAAAGGTACCCTGTGGATGGGAATGACTTATAGATACTTAGAAGAAATTAAGGAGAACTAACCCAATTTTTATATTCCCGAATCTGAAAACAACCACCCCCCTAAAAACACCCATACTATAAAATGCCTTTAGTGAACTCTGTTAAAGTAAATCAAAGCCTGTTAAGAACTGGATGAAGTATCTGTGTGTATTTGCAGTGTCAGACCACACACACTCCTGACTCAGTCACACACTTTCTGCTTATCTGTCCGTAAAAAGGATTGGCTAGATATTATTAATGGGTGTTACCAACTGTAACAAGTTTGGCCATAGCTAAGGACTGAGCATGTGCAAGAACATAATGGTCATTGACCAAACTGTCTGATACTAGAATGCTGAGAAGTAAAGCTCAAACCATATGTTTTTAGGTAAATTTCCAAGCGCCTGTATCAAAATGAGAGGTAAAACAGATTACTGGTTTTATTCAGTGTCCTGACTTCTGGTTCAGTTTTGTTCTGTGGCTTAGTTGCCCTTAAAAAAAACAATTTTCTCACTATAATTGCCCTTTATTAATTAAACAGTTCTCTGATTAAACATAATTGTGTTATAAAAGCTACATTTCAAAAACGTAAAACTCCATGTAACAGATTGAATGACATTGTACTGTGTCCCAAAGTCCCATGCAGGAATACCCCCCCCTGTGCTTGCCCCTGCTCATGATTAATAATACAACTGAAATAGTTGTTTTGGATTTATCTTGACAGATATGACAAGAATATCATTTTATCTTGACAGATAATGATGACAAGTTTTTATATATAATTATCATAACCCTGCTCATATCCTACCTAAAAGATCTGAGGCATTGCTGGTGATTATTTACATGATTTCACTGTACAAAATATCCCAAAGAAGGGACACAATTCCCCTCTTAGCACTCACAGCATACCCTTATGTTAAATTCACTAAGGAACACTAGACTAAACACAGTGCTAATTGTGCTAACACACAACTCGTTTCAGGTCGATACGGCCTGTTCTCAGGACAGTGCGCCACTTAACATAAGGTGATAACTACAAATCACACAAAAGTCTGCCCGCATGCAAATAAAAAATGGACCAATAGATTGGGAACGCAAATAGTGGGAACTGATTCTCGCGATTTCCATTATATTTGAAAATCCTGTAAAACGCTACGCAACGCACAAATGGGACCTAGCCCAACACTAATCCCCCTGGTCATCATTTTTCATATATGACTTCCTCAACCATATGAATGAATACCTGCTATCCGCTTAAACACACCAGTATATATGTAAAATCAGTTAAATGTAGATTGAAATTACAGTGCACCTTAATGATATCCAGTCAGAGCGTGTCCTTTACAAAGAGTACCAAACATAGAAGAAGCATTCTGCAATAATCCAACTACATATTGGCCACAGCATAGTGAAATGGAGAGAAGATGGAAAGACCCAGACTGGCAAAGAAAATTTTTAGGTAAATTAACTCGAGGAAGAGGTTTATTTGCTTTAATCTTTACACCAATGTTTAAAGTTCTGAATAACATGTTTAAATGGAGCTCAAGATTAAAGGAGGTTTCACTGCAATAGTGAACTATTCCTTAACTACATGAATGAAGAGTTATGCCTTACCTCCCGTTCTTCAAAATCACTTACTAGCGTTACCTTTCTCGCGATCCAGCGTGGCCACTCTGAATTCCTGACTGTTCCTGATTCTGTTCCGAATATAGTGTGCATTATTGGGCATGCGCGTTATAGCAGAACGAAGCAGGAAGCGGTCAGGACCTGTCAGTGAGGCCCGACGTGGATCGTGCAAAAGGTGAGCTGTTGGCATCTTTGTTCCTGGCTCTCCAAGGCTAGCTCCTTAACCTCCCGGTCTTCAATCAATGTAGTAAAGAATGTTTCACTATTACCTGTAATTGAACCTTTGTACCCGACCAATTACCTATATTGCAGATCACCAGCTCGCAATTGTTGAAATATATAGGTGCCAATTCCACACGTTATCACGGAAACACTTTTAAAAAGTTGTCAGTGAGCTTACAAAGATTTACTAAACAGTCTTTAAATTATTTAACTAGAATTGACGAAAGGTAATACTTTACATTATAATACTCTGCTAACCATATTCCTAAATTAGTATTCCACACAATATATGTTAATGCTTTTCACATTTAGTTCGGTTCCTTGAAATTCCCCGTAATGTCCGCTGATTCTTATTTATTTGACCAAACTTTGACATGTTAATTACACGAAGCAGTTACGAATTTATCTTTTAATTTATTAACCTCAATTGACTATTTCATTGATATTTTAAGCATTAAATTTGACAGTTGATGTTAAACAAGATAAATTTGTAAGGGCGCTAACAAGATTAATGAACGTTATGTAGTGCAAATTAATGTCTCACTATTCCAGAAAAATAGTCTTAAAGTGACATGTGGGGCTTGACTGGTACAGATTTAACTGTGCTGTTCTCTGGTCTGCAGCTTTCAGACTTGCAGATTAATTTGCTTTTAGTATTAGGTTTCAGAATTTTGTATCTGTCAATGGTTTAGGATATCTCCACTCATATTAACAGATTTAGGGAATTCAGTTTTATTGAAAAAATGGGAGGTAAAGGAGCTGTGTCTTACCTCCCATTCTTCAATGAACAATCAGTAGCTGGGAGAGAAGGTAAGAAATTTCCCAGCTCACTCGCTCCCCCTGACGTGTAGTTTGACACGGTCCCAGTTACTCTGTCTTCTATGCACATACAATGTGCATGCGCATTGAAGACAGAGTCTGTTGGGACCTGTCAGACTACGTGCGGGAGGAGGAGCTGTTAAGTTTCTTATCAATGATATTATGTGCATGTGAAGGATGAAGCACGCAGTAAAACAAGTAAGTGGCATTTATAAAGTTCCAGTTCTGGATTATCAATGTGTAATATAATAATAACTTTTAGTGATTTTTCAGAAGATTGTCTGATAAAAAGTACAAAAGAAATGAATCTCCTAAATGTAAATAAAGCTCTCCCCTCCCCCCTCCCTCCGGATCCCTCGACTGCATCTCGCTTACAAAAATATTCTCATAGACTGTAGTTTACACTGTAGCTTACCCCCCCCCCAACCCTAGTTCTAAGAACCTGATTTACCCACATGTGCCGTGTTAAATATAGGGGTTAAAAATGTGCTAACCTATATTGAATACGTTAGCGCAAGTTTAACTCCATATTTGCACTGGCTGCACCAGTTTTACAAAGCACAACCGTGTAACCGGTTGCAAGTTATTTAATAAAGGTTATTGCACCACTTTTAACTCCAAAATTTAAGACCACAATGGCTGGTCTTAAAGGTGCTGGGGTAAAATGCCTTTGGGATTACCACAGGTGCAAATCCAATATTAAATATGAAAGCCATATTTGCCCGGACAATTTGTGGCTCTGGGTAAATGAGTGCTTCAAAATCTTCACAATAAATAGACTTACTGACCTCATTCCCTCGGCTCCCTCTACTGCCCGGCACGCCGCACCTGTGATTGGCTACTCTGCAGCCATCATATTGCGGCATACTGGTCCCGGGTCCCTTCTGCTCTTCTGTTCCCGGAAGTACCAAAAGAGGCAAAGCACGAGGGAACGAAGGCAGGTAATTTTTGATTTTCTTTTGCTGAATTTGGAATTTAAGCTGGCGTTTAAGGTTTTGGGGGTGGCGCTACATTATGTTATTTTTTTAAATTTGGGGTGCAGATAAATATAAAGATAAATAATAAAGATATTTGCAGCTTTGTGTGGTGATGGTCCCTTTGTGTGTATAACGCAATGGTTGGCGAGTTTTGATAAAGGAGGGTGTTTATCAGTACAACATGAACCTTAGAAGGAAAAATCTGGCAGCTGTCAGAGCCTGTTCTTGGTAGAAATTGAGCAGGTGGGCATGAGACTAATATTATTTTCAATTAAAAATTTAGAAAAAAGCAAAATCAAACTACAAGATCAAAAAATCTGCTCACTTATAGCCAAATGGCACTAAACAGTAATTGCTAATTTAATTGTTGAAACAAGTTCTCTATGAGACCCACAGCTCATAACTTAATTTAGTAAACCAAAGACCTTTTTTTAATTTTGGGCCTTCCTATCACTGGGAGATGGTGTGATCCTTCCAATGGATTTTTGAGCTTTCAGTTTCTGGACAGAAAAGCATACAGCAGTATGCTTTTTTAAACATATCAGATTGATTTGGTCCATTAATAAATCTCACTGCTGCATGCATTTCTGTCTGGAAACCGACTCGAGCAAGGAAAAACCCAAGTCGCCCTGTTTCATATTCGCTGGAGGGGGGTTTTAGGGGTATGCCTGGTCCTGATGTTGCCAGAAGTCTGTCAGCTTAACGGCATGGGTTCAGGCCCCAAGATTCTTTGGTCCAAGCCTGGGGCAATGACCTCGGTTCGGTCAAATATGTAAAACTCCTTTATACTATTTAACAAGACATTTATTGTGCCCTGATTAATTGTATGGTTGTCATCTTGTCTGAGATAGTGGCTTGATTTCACTAGAGGGGGTCCAGGAACCCACGCTCCAATAGAGAAATGTCGTATCAAACTGATTATGTCAGTGTCACAGTTTGTTTGAACTATAGGAGGAATTTCCATTAGACAATGGAGCTTGATGGCAACTAATAAGTCCTCCTTAGAAGATGGAGTCCACCTAAATCCTTAGGGCTAGATATCTTTAACATTTTTTCAAACAGGGATCAATTTAACATTGGCAGTGCTGGGCATAAACCCGGCGGAGGAAGGACGGTTTCGGGGAAGGGTATATTCCCCCTATGGCAGCACTGTGGTAATAGGTATTGGTAAGTTAAGTTGCAGGGTGGCTGTTCGCCCACGGTAGGCTGCTCCCCATAGCTGGAGACTCCTGGTGATCTAATTCCATGCAGTCGCAGGCATTAATGGTCAAAGTTAAGTTAATTAAAGTGATTAGTTAAATAAAGCAGTGGGCCCCCTTTCATTATCCAAAATTGGTCCGGATCGCATGCCCCAACTCATTGGCCTTAGTCCCAGGGAAACAAACAATGGGGACTTGTTTACAGAGTATTTTGTATGCAGCAATTCCTAAATGTGCCTTAAAGGACATGTTCACCCCTTTTTTTGATAATTTCTGTAGTTTAGGGCACCCTCTACCATCCCCAACCGCTATAGTAGTTTCTCCCAAACTCCTCCGATCATTACTTACCTTACCTCTTCCTCCGACGTTCAGTCCCAGCCTCTGCTTGCATGAAACTGAACAGGGGCTGGACCGGCAGTCTCGTCCTGAATTGGCTGAGAGCACCAATCATGAACGTGGATGCGGCAGTTGAGAACGCCGGGGAAAAGTGTAATGTAAGTAACAGTTCAGGGGAGTTTTGGGAGACTATTAACTATTATAGCGGTTGGGACTGGGAGAGAACCCTACACTACAGAAAATGTAATTTAACACTAGGGCAGAGGGAAAATGACAGGGAGAGGGAGGGGCGTGCCTGAGTCAAGACACAAACCACGAGAGGACTCCTATCAGAGTGGAACAAATTTCCCTCCCTGCAGTGCTCCTGGTGGTCCTTTCTGGGACTTTGGAGGGACATTACAGGAGAACCATTTGGTCTGGGATGTAAGGTAAGGATTTTTTACACTACATAATGGGCCAGTAGTGGGGGTGATTTGGTTTTGGGTGTGGCCATGCACTTTATAATGATGAACTGCCTGTCAAGCACATATTTCCTTAATCACACATATCCTTTTAATTACTGGATGTCTTCCATCTCTTTCCATCCATCCCTTGCATCTGTATGGGATTGGTCAGTTGGGTGCCCTGCACTATCTGCATTACAAGGATTCAGTTTTCTGCCTATGAATGGCCAGCTTATTCTGATTGTAGACTCAGCCTCTACCCAGTTTTTGTTTCATAAAAGTGCTAATTTATGTCTGTACACAGTAGCTTTGGATTATTATTCCATTTATTTTAGGTTATCACACTGTGCAGAAGAATTTTAATTTATTTCAACAAATCGACAGTAGCATAAGTAATCTTCTTGCAGTAAGAATCCCTAAGCAAGATTCCAGGTATTAAATGAAAATCTTCAGGAACAATTACCGTATCTGAATTTTAACAATAGTCGCACAATTACTAACATCATGAATTATATATATTTAACAAAAAACTCCAAAAGCTTAAGACTCGTTCACACTAGGAACGGACAAACGCAGTGCTTTTAGTGACATTTACAACGTTTATGTTATCATTTGCTAACCGTTTGTGCGTGTGTGTTTTTATCCGTTTGTGTCTTTTTTTCTGTGTTTCTGTCCACTGAAATTTAATGCATTTTTGTCCGCATTTTCAAATTTAAGGAGGCAGGACCAAAGAACCCTAATATCTCGATGTCACTTTGCCTGTGAGTGTGGGAGCTTTTGGAGAGAGAGTACAGATAGTGTTGTGAGGAGATCTTTTGTTGCTTGCAGTTGCTGCAGTTCTTGCGCACAGGTGAAACAGGCGTAGGTGTTTGGATGTGGTAAGACCCCCGGCATAGATGTGGATCCCGCTACTTACAGAGCCTTTCCCTCCCCCCCCTGCGGCGTTCTGTTCCGGCTCCCTGCTTGCAGCCAATCACAGACACGACGGCTGCCGTCGATGGAGAGACGACGCGGGAACAGGTCTATAAGTATGATCGGATTTTTTTCTTTTAAAGAATAAACTCAAGCGGTTGGGGTGGGAGGGGATATCTATGATATGTCCAAATGGTTACACGCTAGGTGCAACGTCTGCAAGATGATGGATGCACACATGTCCCCATCCCTCCCGGAGGCAAGACAGGAGGCAGAGACGTTTGGAGAGGTAACAGCCACTACTCTTCACTTTCCTGGACTATTACTGCATGAGTAACCATAGAGATGTAAGGTAAGGATGTTTTTTAAACTACCAGTGGGGCCCGTATGGTGTTATTTTTTAGTTTTGGGGGTGGAAATGCCCCCAAAAGATGTTATTGAAAGGTAGACTATTTTTAATACATGTTTCATGTATTGTTTATGCCTACGCTATACTGTACTGATGGCAGCTTTCAGTGTTTCAAATGGTGTCCCTCCACATGTTTTGGAAACACAACAACTCTCCTCAACTGAAGCAGACAGCAAGCAACCAAGAGAAGGACAAAGGAGGTCTGTCAGTGGAATTGAATAATGTTCTATAGAAATATGTCCTTCAGAAAAAAAGATACATATTACCAATAAAACCTTTTATTTATGAAAACTGGGAGGACTGTGCAAACAGATAACAACTCTCTGCACATTACCAACTCTACATTCAAATAGGTATGTTAGAGTCACCTCATACCATTGCCATAATTATACAAATAGTTAAAAACACTTGTTTCCACAAATGACCGTACATTGTACATATTAGTCCAATTTTGAGAGAAGCTTTAAAACATAATTAACCATCCCCAGCAGGAACTAATATTAAACTGTTGTTTATAAAACTAAGGGCATATGTGTACAGACAAAGGTATATAATATCATATTTCCATTGTGAACACATGGTAAAACAAACAGGGTTATCAATAAAAGTTCTTATCGTAAAAAATTGTGTTAATTTTGTCCCAACCAATCAGATGTTAGCTTTCAAATTGTTAATAATATCTGATTGTTGGGGCAAAATAGCACCATTTTTAATAATAACTTTTATTGTATAACCCTGTATAATAGTATTCAAATGTGTCTGAAAAAACCATTGCACTTGGGTGTGGTTCCAATGCTATACTCTTTAAATACTATTCAATTGTGGTGGGGGTGTATGTTGCTGGGTGCATTGTAGTATTCGATTATGTACATGCAGCATGGAGCACCATTTTTGCCAGATTTGGATTTTGACTTTACAGGAAGCTAACCTAATTTTTATTTAATACTGGCAGAAATCTGATAACAATCGCCTCCCGAAAAACACCAATAGCCTATAAAATACCACCTAATAATTTTATTAAGTAATGTAAGAGCCTGTTTAGACTGATATAAATATCTTTGTGTATGTGTAGTGTCAGATAGACAACACCCCCATAGCCAACAGATCAACTTTTGTTTTTTTTTAGGTTGTCGTTGGCCTATGTGGTTCATTTTTCGTGGCGTTGGTCTGTGCCTGGTGGGAAATAAGGATTGGTCTTTCATGTTAAGTTTTGTTATTATTCTTTTTATTTTTCCTTTCTGGGTTGTTTGGGGGGGGGAGGGGTGTGACTTTGTTTGACTTTTGGACGTTTTTACTTTTTCTGCTTTTTTTTTCTTCCTTCTCTCTTTCTGCGTCTCCGCTCTTCGGTGGCCCCTGCCTCGTCCGCTCCAGCGACTCGAGCCTATGTGCCAGACATCCTGGTCTTGACCAAACTGTGTGAATGCTAGAATGCTGGAATAAGCACAACCATTTTTATTTAGGTTAAATTCCAGTGCCGTACAAATGAGAAGTAAGGCACATATTACTGGTGTTTTATAAATCACGGTGTTCTGCCTTGATATAATGGTTCTGCCATGGTTTCAGTGTTGTGTCTTGGGCTTTAGTTGTCCTTTAAAAAAACATTGCCACTTGGTATGGATTTCTTATCATCATCTTTTTTTTTAGTAGTGTTCAAATATGCTAGGTGGTATATTTTTTTTGTGATGATATGACTGACATCGCAGCATGACATTCATTATTTTGTATAGAATTACTTGTTGTTTGGACCCTAAATACGCATTGAACTAGGTTTGATTTCTTATTCTATATATGTTGAAATGTTTTCAAAAATGTCCGTGGGTGCATGTTATTAGTATGTCCCTATGACTTGAGCATGCCATCATCATTTGTACAGATTTGTTTGAATTGTTCTGGGTGATTGTTAGTGATGCACTATGATAGTTAGCAAGTTATTCTTATTTTGACCCTAAAAAGCATTGCAAGCAGGTGTGAATTGAATTTTCTTTATTTCTTAACCATGTGGTCAATATGCTGGGTACATTTATTAGTGATGTCACTATTGACATCACATGCATCATGATTTTGCACAGATTGGGTGTTTGACCCAAAAAAACATTGGCACTTGGTGTTTTCTTCTTATTCCACTCTTTAATAAGTGTTCAAGGGGTGGTTGGGGGGTTGTATTGGTGGTTTCTGGGTGTTTCAGGCGGTGATTCATCGTATGACATCAGCAGTGGTGCAATCATAGATTTTTTTTTCAGATTTGAATTTGACAACAAAAAAAGTCAACTGCCTAGTGTGTCTTCGTTATGGCCATAACTAAATAGTGTTCAAATGTGTTTTTCTAGGTGCATTTCATGATGTCACAGCATGACATTGTGTTTGGCACAGATTATTCTTATTCTGCTACTGGGCAGGGTGGGGGTGGTGTTGTGGAGAGTCGGGTTAAGTTGTGAAGTAAAACATCGCAGGGGTCCATATAGTTCCAACCTCACCTAGCAATAACGCGGGACCCTCGATGGGTACCCTGCCGAACTGTTGGAGCCATAGAGCGGCAAACACCCCCCACCAAATTTATTAGGGAAAAAAATGCCTGCCTGACTCGCAATGGCAATCAAAAGAGCCCTGGATCAACTCTGACTAGGCGATATTAACGAGCAGGACGGCAACTGCCGGGGTTGCAAAAGGCATGGCCATCGTGGTGAAACTGCCAAGGAACCGGCCATCACAACAGCCACTGGAATCCGTGTCCATAGCTTTAACCGGGTTCATCACAGTACAGAAACCTTGTGCGTGACGTGGAACACTAGGAATTCTTTGGTGCTTCACACAATCTGGAGGGATGGTGGCCAGGGCGCGCACAGGGCTGATGGGGGAAGCAATGCCCAGAGCGTTTATGGGAGTAAGAGCCGTATAATAGAGGAAACATATAATCATAGCCCCACGCAACCCGCCTGGGCCGGAGCGTACACAGTGGGAACTTATCCATCGCCCGGGATAGGCGAGCGCGCCCCGAGTAGGAGGGGAGGGGCCCCGGCTCTCTGAACCCCTTCCAGGTCAAAAGGGGCCGGGTGGGGGGTGTGGGTCGTGGGTGGGCTGTGTGTTGGTGTGTTTTTTTTTTTTTTTTGGGTTGGTTTATGGTTGTTTTTTTTTTGTTTTTGTTTTGTTTTGTTTTTTTTGTTTGAGTTTTTTTTGTGTTTTTTTTAGGTGGGCGACATGGGAGGCCAAAAGGCCCTGCAGAGTCCCAAAACATGAGGCCATCCAGGCTTTGTAAAGAGGGAGAATAACATTCTCTCCGGAAGCCATACCGCTCTTAGACAAGACCAAGAGAGTCGGGCGCTAGCTGTTGGGGGCGGCCGGGCAGGGGGGGGGGACCAGGTTAAGTTTGTTAGCCACCAAAACTCACATATCCTTTTCCCACAGGGATTCACTTAAAGGACAATGATACGCACCTTCCCTCGCTCACCGACCGGTTCAATGGAGGAACGTGGACCCAGGGTGAGGGACGGAACCACGAGGCCGCACCCCGGGATGCACGAAACCTACTCAAGCGGGGGGGTGCAGCAACGCGTGCTCTTGGGGGCTGCCGCCCCTCCTCCCCGTCGGCGACGAGGCCCAATATGAGTCACGCTCTGCACAAGCTGCCTTCCTAATTGGCCTCGGCGCCGGAACTTGATTTTACCTAAAAAGCCTTGCACTTGTGTGACTTCTTAACATCTTTTCATAGTGTCAAAATGTTGCATTTGTTATTTTCTTAAGTGAAGTCACATGCGTGTTATCAGCATGACACCAACATGTGGCGAGTTGGATTTTGACCCAAAAGGCCAAAACGTTGGGTTGGACTTTTTATTTATATCTTTTGACTAGGTTTTGCAAATATACTTGTGCATAATTTTTTTCATCCTTAGAATAGTCATAATGACGTCACATACATCACCTTTTTGAACAATTTAGGGAAGTTTCACCAAAAACAATGCACTTGTGTGACTTCTTATTCTACAAAAGCTTAAAAAGTTGCAAATGTTTGGTTTTGATGTGGCATTTTATTGAGTGTCACTATGAACATCACATCATTTTGCACAGTTTGGAGTTTTAAAATTGCGCGTGGTATGACCTTCTTACATCTTTAAATAGTGTTTCAAAATGTGTATGGTGATGTTTTATCAGCGTGACACCAACATTTGCCGATTTGAATTTGACCTAAAAAGTAATTTGCGCTTGGTGGTACTTCTTATTCTATATGTTTTAATGGTGTTTTATTTGGTGCTGGTGCATTTTTTAGTGATGTCCTCATGACATCAGCACGTTATCATTATTTTTGTACGAAATTTAATTTAACCTAAAATAAAAGGCACTTGTGTGACTTGCTTATCTTTTTAACTGTTTTCAAATGTGTCTGTATGCACACCAGTGACATCACACTATGGTGTATGTAGGCACCAGTGATGTCACACTGTTGTATGTAGGCACCAGTGACATCACGCAGTAATAGTGTATGTAGGCACCAGTGACATCACACTGTGGAGTATGTAGGCACCAGTGACGTCACACTATGGTGTATGTAGGCAGCAGTGACATCACACAGTAATAGTGTATGTAGGCACCAGTGACATCACACTATGGTGTATGTAGG
>JAACNH010003407.1:0-29302 GCA_019447015.1 Hymenochirus boettgeri
ATGTTTACAAAATGTTATATGTGTGATTGTGGGTAAATGTTTACAAAATGTTAAATGTGTGATTGTGGGTACATGTTTACAAAATGTTATATGTGTGATTGTGGGTACAAATTTACAAATGTTATATGTGTGATTGTGGGTACATGTTTACAATATGTAATATGTGTGATTGTTGGTACTTGTTTACAAAATGTTATATGTGTGATTGTGGGTACATGTTTACAAAATGTAATATGTGTGATTATTGGTACAAGTTTACAAAAATGTTATATGTGTGATTGTGGGTACATGTTTACAAAATGTTATATGTGTGATTGTGGGTACAAGTTTACAAAATGTTATATGTGTGCTTGTGTATACATGTTTACAAAATGTTATATGTGTGGTTGTGGGTACAAGTTTACAAATGTTATATGTGTGATTGGGGGTACATGTTTACAATATGTAATATGTGTGATTGTTGGTACATGTTTACAAAATGTAATATGTGTGATTGTGGGTACATGTTTACAAAATGTAATATGTGGGATTGTGGGTACATGTTTACAAAATGTTATATTTGTGATTGTGCGTACATGTTTACAAAATGTTATATGTGTGATTGTGGGTACAAGTTTACAAAATGTTATATGTGTGATTGTGGGTACATGCTTACAAAATGTAATATGTGTGATTGTTGGTACATGTTTACAAAATGTTATATGTGTGATTGTGGGTACATGTTTACAAAATGTAATATGTGTGATTATTGGTACAAGTTTACAAAATGTTATATGTGTGATTGTGGGTACATGTTTACAAAATGTTATATGTGTGATTGTGGGTACATGTTTACAAAATGTTATATGTGTGATTGTGGGTAAATGTCTACAAAATGTTATATGTGTGATTGTGGGTACAAGTTTACAAAATGGTTATATGTGTGATTGTGGCGTACAAGTTTACAACATGTTATATGTGTGATGTGGTACATGCTTACAATGTATAATGTGGGTTGTCGGTACATGTGTGAATATTGTATTTGTACTATAAACCAAAATCTATAAACTTGCCAATGTATTCAACGTCATTGCTTTGATCACTCACACTAATAAATGCTGTGTTTAGAGCTGTGCTGAAAGCCCTGTAAATAACCCAGCAACTGAAGGAGTTTCCAAACTACATCTTATTACTATCAAGGAAGACAAAGATGTGAACTTCAATTGTGGCGTAAGAATGGTGTCTTTCATAGAAGTAGATGCTGGACTTATTATTCCTCAAGGACCTCACGTTCAGTTTGCTTTGCGGAGTACACTACATAACAGTACAGCTAATCCATTTAATAGGCAGTGAGAATTGCTTCCACCTACAGAGTTTTTCCTTTATGTTTAGGCTTTTGTGGCCGAGCTTCAACTGACAATAAACACACAAAGTTATTTACAGACCCACATGCTGGTTGGCCCAACAATTTGCTGACATATTGTATGGTTATTCAATGTTCCTGCTAGTATTTCATAAAGTTTTCTTAAGGAACGCTGAAGTTTACAAAGATTGGTTAAGGAAAAGGGGCAGAAAGATCCTGCTGCTATAATACTTTTAAATGTCTGGTCATTTAATAAGTAAACAGGATAAACTTACGATCTCCAATTTCCCCCACTTTGCTGTAAGGACAGTTGGAGGCTGAATGTTACCTCCTAGTCATAGGAGTCTTTTTAGAGGAACATGCCATAATTAATGGAAACCGAGGCAGGTTCAACTCCGTGCTTCCTTCATAATGTGAAAGTAGTGAAAGCCAGTGTCGGACTGGAATGTTGGGGCCCACCAGCAAATCTGCGAGCAGGGGCCCACCAGGGCAAGTTCGGGCCCAGCTAACATTATATCTCTATAATCACTCATTTAAATATCAATCTTACTCTGACGACTATTATTGTAAAATGTGTTTCTTATTGTCCCTTTGGCTCTATAGTTTAAATTTTAGACCGTTTTCTCTGTGTACCCCCTCTGGTTATACAATAGAAGGTTTGGTATTGTTTGCTTCTCTACATCTGTTTTCGGGTGCATGGGGCTGTGGGCCCCGGGAGATTCCCCGTGACTCTTGTGAGCCAGTCCGACAGTGAAGCTCTGCAAGTTAACCATTTTGTTGGATAAAAACAAAGCAGACGAGGTTGTTTAAAGGAAATACACTTAATGGAACCTTTGTGTGTCAGACACAGAAACACACTTGAATGTTCCTGACCAGATCATCAAATGTAAGTCTCTGGATATCAGGTTCTGCAACCAGAAGTCAATTTTTAATGCAGTCCACTTAATTTAGTGCAGGTCACAACATTTATTTTAATATTATTTCACCTACATATATAACAAAATGCCTTCCTACCACTTTTTTTTTTCTCAAAGGAAATGCTGATGCTACTACATATTTTCCCTGGCAATGTCAACTTCCTTCTATGTAATTCTTAAAGGGCATGTCCACCCTTAAAACAAAAAAAAATGGTGTTCGTCTTTCGTGTGCGTTCGCCTTTCTAATGTCTCCGTTTTCAAGGCATATTTCATTCTCATGCGCGATCGCCCTTCTATACGGGTCGCTTTTCAAGGCAATTACCCTTAGAATGCCTTTTCGCTCAAACATGACTTTTCACCACCTTCAGGGTCCGCTAATCTTTCGCTCTTTTTAAGCAAAAACCACCTTTTCGCTCTTTTATAAATCGCGTTATGCCTTTTTGCTCCTTTTTTGCTAAATTACCATTGCGAAAGGTAAGGCGAAAAATGGTTTTGAGCGATAGCTCGCGGAACGGTTTTCGCCATTTGTTAACGCCTTTATAAATAGCGTTAACTGTCTTTTTGGGAAAACCCATGCAAGCGAATGCGAAAACATTTCGCTACTTTTCGCTCTTTATAATAATGCCCCTTAGTGTATCCTATCTCCTCTATACTGGACCCAACCTGGCTTCTGTGAAACAGATCATGCATACCAAATCTTCTCCTAACTTTAAATCCCTTCACTCTGCTGCTCCTCCTTATATTTCCTCTCTAGGGCCCCCTTCCTGCCCATACCCTCTGCTCATTGCAGAACAGCTCCGTACACGACCCCCCACTCAGGGGCTTTAGTATAATATATATACAATATACATATATATATGGGGTATTGGTCAGGCACTCACTTGACAAGTATTATAGCCTTGGTGCTACTCTACGATGAGAATTTCACATATATATTTGATTGAAGTCAGTGCACACAAAAGGACTTCTTATATCCAAAATCAACACTTTTATTCACACTAATTTGTGTAGTTAGCAACGTTTCGGTCGTCCTGTTTTCTGACCTTTTCAAGCTTGAAACAAAGGTCAGAAAAACAGGACGAAACGTCGTAACTACACAAATTATGTGTGAATAAAAGTTGTATTTTGGATATTTAAAAGTCTTTTGTGTGCACTGACTTCAATCAAATATATTAAACATTATATATATATATATTAGAATTTCACTCAGTTCAGAATTCGATATATTCCATGGAACCATGACAGAAGGAAATACACCAGTTCCATTCATCTCTTTTTTTTGTCTCTTTATGTTTCCTTTAAGATAACCTAGAAACCATTAACTTTATCTAAGGTCTCATTCTATATTTCATGTTCCAGATTACACACTGCGTCCATTTTATTCTATTTATTTTCCCTTCTCCTTTAATTGAAATTCTAAATAGCATTGTTGTATTACCTACTGAAAGTCCATATGGTTAGTTCCGTACTGTGTTCTGTGTTTATTGTATTTCATACAGTAATGGCTTGTGTTTACCTTTTGCAGTGAGCAGAATACCATGTTCAGTGGAAATGATTAATCATTCACTGCAAGCGAACCTTGGTACAGCATTAGTACCAGACAGACATGGCAGAAGCTACTGGTAAGGAATGTTTTGCTCCTTTGGCCAAACATGGGATGTTTGCAAGTCTGGATTGTGAATTTCTGCTTTTTTAAAGTTCCTTACATGTAAAATATATGGCTACTTTAGTTCATACTAGAAATGGTATCCGGGTCCGATTTAGCCGGGATCCAACACTGAACCTTTTACGGATAGTTGTTGGTAACGTAACTTTAGAATACTCTGTACATTTCGGAAACCGAATGTTCATTGATTTCATCTGCATGCGCCCGCCATTAGTCGCGCGCATGCGACCTGTGTTGTCTCTAGGCAGCTGTTTCGTATGCCTTTACGGATTGATCCTTTCCCTGTACGTGGGTACAGGGTCGCTTCAATTGCACAGCGGGATCCATCGTGAATCTCTTTCCGGATTCACCTCTCACTATGCGGCTGAGTGAAACGGGTTATTTCAGGACACTAGCACATCGTATTGTTACATCAGTCCCTCGATATGACTTACAGTTTTTTCGGAGATCATGAGTACAAGATATTGCGGTCAAGCCATGTAATACGAACAAATCGCGATTAAGGATCCTCTTCTTACATGCATTATTCAAGTACACTTAAAGCGTTTTACCGTTGGGTAGGTAACCAAACACGAAAGTGATCCGGCCACGGTGCGGTGGCCGGGGAGGGCTCGACAGTCACAGGGGGACAAGAATAGCTAACACACAGGAATGATACAGCAATGAATAGCGCAGTAGGACAAAGAGAAGAAACGGACCGTAAAATCGCTTTACTGTGTGTGGGGCTTTTCTAAATGAGTGGAAGGCCACCGAATGTTCGGGTCGGCCAAACGCTCTTTCGGTAAAAACAGTAAATTCCCTTGCCCGTGGTAGTCTCCCTATAGGGGAGTCGGCCACGATTGAGGGAAACACACAGTCCCGGAATTCCCCTATGCTGTTATATGCTGTGTATGGAGAGCACCAGGACTGTGTGTAGCCCGATCTTTGAAAAATGAAGACAGGATCTTACATATTCTGTCATTTTTTAAATCTTTTCTGTGTGTACCCAGCTTATGGGCATTCATTTGCAAAGCTATTTTGGGGTTTCTCTAGACTTGATAACAATTTTTAAAACAGCAGCAAAAAGTCGGTTAATGCAGCACACTAGATCAATGTAGTGAATTAGCCAATTAGACTAGTGTGTGGCTGGAAAATGGTGATCTAGTGGCTTATGAACTACCACCGTCAGTGTGAGTGAAAATCCTATCGGCTCCCTATACTGGCTCCCCAGTAATGTCCTTTTACAAAATATAGGTAGAGCGTTTGGAATGAGTGTAGGCATATTTATATCCAATGAAATTCATGGAATCTGTCTGCCATCTGCTATAAATCTTTTGTGTGACCCAGCTTTACTCTGTTAGTTTGTTTACCTTACATGACATACTGACACATCCTTTTTCCAGTTAATTGAATTAATTTCTGTATATTATTTTGCACTGTTTTTATTTTGAAAGAAATACAGATATGTCTAAATCCCACAATTACTATTCAGTCATTGGTGTTATCGTGAAAGTGAGTGTTATCGTGAATGAGTTGATTATTTTACACTGGTAAATCTTTGTATAGAAAGCACCTAGAAAGGCAAACAATAGAGTGGCTGTTATTAAGCTCTGAGCAGTTTTATCCCACTGTAGCTACTTGGCCTACGCTGTCATTGGAATAGCTGAAAGATGAGCATGCTGTTTGATTCAAGAAAAATATTTGGGTTCAGCAAATTCCAAATAAAATGGAATAATTAGTCAGCTGCATTTAATATTTGCTCAGCTGGGGTATGGCAGCATGTTACAATCAACCGCAAAAGGTTCCCGCAATAAATTAAATTTTAAAACAAATTATGACTATAACTGCATTTGATAATGAATTCTTCTAAACGGAAGGAAACACGTCAGTGAATAATAAGTACATTGTGTAATTCAACTAGAACAATTTTTGCACAGCTGCATGTCTATACAAATCAAAGCCACAGAAAATACGACTAGAGAGCAATGAAAGGAGCTGGTGTCTGCACTATGGTCACCACGAAAGATTTGTGTGGGTGTGAATTGGTTTGGGATTGTGTATATTTGTCTCCTAATTCGCATGTTTTAGTTTTAGTTAAAGTCATGGAATCAAAGTATTGAAAGGAAATAATTAGATGGACAATGGCCTCTAATGAAGTCTCTAAGGGTATTGAACATTAAGGGGTGGCGCATAAAGGTGCCCAAAGCATTCTTACTGTCACATTTATTTATTCTAAATGTATTTGATCTTTTATATAGATAGAAAATATGGTAACTTATTCTCATTCTCATCTGCATTGAGATCTCTACCCCCTGACAGTCAGTTTCCAATGGGGATTGTGCAAGCTTTTTATGCTTCAGTGTGAAACGTACTGGATGGTGATGCAGAAGAATTTTAAAATTGTGCTCCCTACTATTGCTATGAGGATACCATGGTTATTTACTGGGGAACAGTTCTGACAGAAAGCAGGTACTTATGTGTTGACAAATGTGTACATAAAGTGTGGAATTTTAGCATAGCGTTTACTGCATAGTGGATGCAGGAGCGTAACTACCAGGGAGCAGACCCTGCAACCGGGGGGGGGGGGGGATCTTCTTATTTTTTACTATGACAGATAAAGCCTCCCAGAAAACCACTGTAATAAGCAGGGATAGGGGCCCCGTCATGGTTTGCTGGGGCCCCAATGATTCCTAGTTACGCACTGGCTGGATGTGCAGTGCATAAAATCTCCAACCGCAATAAGGGTAAGTTTGTAATTTAAAAGTATATATACTGTATTTGGCATATTTTGGGGAAAAATGTACTCCACCTCTACAGAACCACTAGCAAGATGTGCACTGTATAAACCCAATTAAAACCCGAAGGAAAGCTTGTTAATGAAGTTGTAGCTACCCATCAATGAACAATGCAGATGCAAAGATAAAATGTCTACTGGTGCTAATTTATTGGGTGCAAAACTGAATAGGTTTCAACTGCCAGACAGTATTTGTCAAGTGCAAGGCCTTCAAATCTTGGAAATGGTTATTGCAGTATTGTTAAAACAGATCACCTTTAGAAATAATGGGTACCACATAAAACATACATCAAGGAATATTTCACCCTTAAAAACATGCAACGAGTGGAATTAACATAACTGACTGTAATAGCATGGCTTAAATATTTATTTACCATTGATACCTAATGCTATTATTAGTTATTCACCATTTGCTTTTTTACTAACTTATTTCTGACTGATACTTCCTTTGAGGCGCTGTTACATTATTAACCAATTGCTAATCTTTCTATGGGATACTGAATATTCTCAATTGGGTTTTGAATCCCTCTCTAATTCTTCTAAATAATATGCAGTATTACGAGCAAAATGCATCTGGCAAAGTTGTTTTTTGAAAGGACAGTTCATCTAATAAATGGAAATTGATTAGTGTTTGAAAATATTCTTGGCAGCCGAGAAAGCTGCATTGTGGAAAGGTGTGTCATTTTCAGCCATATTCCACATCCTCTCTCTAAACAAGGGATGTCGATAGAGGGATACAAATTCATCATCCCTGCCCTAAACCTTCAGGAGAATGATTTGTATTTGAATGGGGGAGAGAAGTGAAATATTTTGGCAATAATGTTTTGTGTCCATAATGTTGCCATAACTTAAAATGCCCATACACATGCAACTGCGGTCACAACCTCCAATCAGATTCCAATGGAATTGAATTATGAGTTTGCTGATGCGGCCATGTAAAGGAACGATCATTCTGTATATACTTTATACCAATGTAGGATCGTTTGGGCCATAGACATGATGCTGGGTTTTGTGCTATGCTAAGTCCTAGTCCATCCAAATCGAGTGTCACAGGAACATGGGGAGGTAACTGGCCTGCATCAATGCACTAACCACTACCAGGAATAAAAAATATAGCTTACGGCCAAATCAAAAACAACTACAAAGTTTTGTTGATTAAAAGCTTAGTCAGACAGAAACCTCCATACTACACAATATATTTCTAAAATCAAGTTCACTTTGTTTTAAATGTAACGGGGAAAAAAACCACCATCACTTGTTTGTTCCTGTTACTCTGTTTATAAAAAAATCTTACTTTTATGTCAAATAGATCTATAGTATCTAGTGTTGCTGCTTGGAATTTTGGTCTTAGAATACCATGCTGTAGTAACATGATCAGAAGTAGTAGTAGTACCATGTGTTGTAAACGATTGAGTTACGTAGATAAAGATCGATTGGTAATTCCTGATCGTTATCATAAATTAACGATAATGATAGTAAAATACGTCACTAAATCTTTAAAGGCACAGTATCACTAGAAGCGATACCACGCCTTTACAAATAGGGCCCAAAGAGAGACGTAACTGTCTTTTTAGGGCAATTTTCTACTCATTTATTGCAAATTCAATTTTTCAAAAAATGCTTATTAATTGAACCATAAGTAAAAAGGCAGGGTAATTTTGCCATACTTACAAACAAAACCATATCCACTAAAGCACATTACAGTAAATCTGGCAACACAGCATTTCCTACTAAAGTTGCCAAACAAACCCATACAGAGAAATCCCATCAGATCCAATGGGTGTATGGGGAAAAAAAAACAATCCTCCACAATGCAGACAAACTACCAGTCAGCACTGTAGAAGATCTTACAAATACCAAAGTGAAACATAGCATAAGTTAAGTACGGTGAACGTCAAAATACGAAGTTCAGCATTACCAAAAAACATAAACCTGGTGAAAATACACCACTTTGTAAATCGCCATAAATTCAATGTAAATTTGCCTCTATGTTCTGTAGAAATCCTAGTATTTGAGAATAAAATACCCAATGGCTTGAGATAGCAGTAGATAAATAAGGATAGCATAGTGATCACATGTTCCCTAAAGTGGGTGTCCATTGATGTTACTACAGGACAATCCTACATTTACACAGTCATCACTTCCATCTAGTCACATGGTTTGCTCGCATGCACCATACATATTTGATTTATGTGTGTGGGCTAATTAACAATACGGGGTATGTCTGCAACCATTTTATAAACAGTCAAATCATTCAGACTAATATATAAAAGCTTGCAATAAAACAGGAACCATCCGGATGGAATATAAGTCTTACAAGAGTTAACAAAAGAAATCTCTCATTGTCAGTGACAATTCATTTTCCTTAAGTACCTCTGAGTTCCAGTAGGAATACTGATAGGATAGAAACTATGCTCGTCACAAATGAAACCATGGAATGTAAGCTAAACCCCCTTTATACAATATAGATAAGAACATAATTTACATTTCAAAACCTCTATCATTCTGATACAATGAAATTAGTATGAAACATCTTTGAAAAAACAATGTATGGAGGGAGATGGAACATCGCATCCACCGACAGAAACCTTATTCAGAGGGCAATAAAAACCATTCTGCAGACGAAGGGACCATCTTTTTAAGACTACTAGTAACCAAGAGATTGCATCTAACAAAATCAATGAGTAATAGATTAAACCTTACAGCAAGGAAAAAAACTACAGAAAAGGAAATTGTCCTGCAAAGACAGAAATCTAAAAAGAAAGTAATGCAAGAAGAGGTCCCATTCGTCAGCACAGTCTACCATCAATAATAAAATAGCAAATAACCCTTATAAAGGAATGCAATGAAAATAATCCTTCCTGTAATGAAGCAACAATGTCATATTATTGGGCGAGAAACTGAATGACTATAAGCAATTTTAGGCCCATCAGTAGACCAGAGATTTCTTAACACAATACGTACATCCTCAGGTCATTGGTTAACAGATGTTACACTTTTTTTTACTCACCTTATGATTCCCTAATTTCAAATTAGTTTCAGATAGTGAAGGTTTATTTACTTTCAGATAGGGACACTATTGAGAAATACATTGTACAATGCTTGTGAGGTTCTCATTCATCCAGGTCATGGTTTATCTTTGTATTCAATTAGATCAATGAATTTGAAGTTTAGTTCTTGAAGACCTTTCATAGTCATCCAACTGCTTTCTCAATTCAGAAAGACTTGCCAGATACTTGTACAAGTCATTATGAATTGAGAAAGCCAGTCGTATGACTAGCAAAATGTTGTGTTTATAAGTGTGAATTAAAGGGGCAACATTTAAGGGTATGCGCTATTTTGTATATATAGCAGTGAGCGTACAGTCATGATTACAACCACCGCTGGTGAGAAAATGATCCCATTCATTATGTCGTTTCTTCTCTATTTCTATTTCTCTATTAAGCCACTTTAAAACTAGACATCTAGAAAAAAATTGATGAGATCACATTATTATTCAGGAAAAGCAAATAGGCTCTTAAGCTCAATCTTACATTGTTCTGATGTTCCCAATACACATTATGTATTTCATGAAAGGATTTTTGCAGTTCCATATCTAATGTCATACATTACTCAATGGAGATGTAACAACGTGGGTCTGATTTAGGTCTGATGGGTTTTTCTGCATAGCCATTTATATTATTTAAATTGGTAATTAATTCCGACAAAGGCTGCTGGATGCACTGGATTTTATATTTGTAAATATGAGAAAGTAAGATATAAATTTGGATTCTGGCTGTTCAGTTCATAACAATAAGGTGAAAACTGAAGGTAATCTAATGAAAGTGAAACATCCATCTGGACTATACAGGGGATCCTAAATCCAATGCTTAGAAAATTTACATTTCAGACTTTCAGTTCCCAGTTCCGGGTTGCCACACCTTGCTACTAGGGATGGCCGGTTCGCGGATCCGAAACCCGGATCCGCCGCGGATTTATCCCGTTTGCGAACGGCGGATTTTCCGGATTTTCCCCCTTCCGACTTCCGATTCCGGATTTTTCATATTTTCGAAGATTTTCGAAAATTACGGGTTTTCGCGTATTTCGAAAATTTCGAAAATGCAGGATTTCTCTTCTTTTCTATAATTGTATTTTCGAAATTTTCGAAATTACGAGGATTACGAGGATTTTCGAAAATATGAGTTTCTCGTATTTCGAAAATACGCGAAAACCCGTAATTCGGATTTTTCCGAAAATTCCCGGATCCTCGAGGGGACCGGATTTTCGAAGTTCGGACATCTCTACTTGCTACATAGAGATCTGTGCCGTCTCATACTGCAACATTTTTCTTCACCAAACATTCTGAAGAATAGGTCCATATAAATGTAGCATGCTTTAATAACATTCAAAATATGTATCAGTTCAGACAATAGGCTTACCCCTCTTGCTGAACCACACTGCACCAAACATTTGGAATGAGATTTTGCCTCTTAATCTGGTAAGGGAGGTACAAGCAGGGAATATATATGTACATGGAAATGTCATTAACTGGAGAGGTCTGACTTATGAAATTGAAGGGGGATGTCATGTCCAGCTAAAACGGTCATTCAACGTTTGCAAAGTGGGCCTCTTCTGTTTATAGATCAGATTAACTGGTCAACACCCAAACGACTCTGCTCACTGTGTCTAGCCGTCATAATCCACCTTTTTAATGACATGATGCATATGTGTTCTTGCATTACAATTAGGGGTAACAAAGTATACAACCTGCGTCCCTCCAAATGTTTAAAAAAATACAACTTTAAAAGTTTTCATCGTCAAACATCTGGAGAGTAGCGGTTGAAAATCACTGGTCTATTATATGTCATTGGCGTGTAGTATGCCAGGGTTCCTGATGCATCTACTTAAAGGGCAACTTTAAAAGCCGACAATGTTTCTTTAAAATGAGCCCTGGGTCACATCTCTGACTGCAGCTGTGAAAAATTATACTGCAGAGACCTTTTAAATATTCTGCTTCCAGTAGCTTGAGTGACATCAACTGACCCTCTTCTCCTCCCTTTCCCAGGGTCTAAGCATGCTCACAGAAGACACACCGCTTCCACTTTATAATGCCAGAATTTACTTTTTATTTACATTCTTACAGTATATCTTACAACAAACCTGTGCTGCTTTTCGCTGCTGATGTATCTTTCTCATCCCCAATAACATACTCTGCAAAATGAGTATATAAGTTAAAAAAACAGAAATATGAACCTTACAGCAGATAACAATGTAAAATAAATACAAGATAACGATCAGCTCCCTGAATTACTGGCTAAATGTTCATACACACCATGTATGTGCACTGACCACAACTCCCCCGCGCCACATCGTCGACGAACGCCTTTAGCACCGGACGAAATCACACGTGTGTATGTGTCAGTCGGGTCATTAGCCGATCCGCCTGGCCCTGGCGAATCGACTAAAAAAAACAAACGATCGTTTACACACTTGCAATTCTCGGCAAAACGGGATGTTCGTCACACGACTTTGTTATGGTTGGGGTCGTGGCTCGGTGCACACATCTTGCGTGTGTATGGACATTTATCCTCTCTCTAGGCTTCACATAAAAAAGGTACTGAGGCACAGAACAGCTTCCCCGTTACTAAACCAATCAGAATGGCGGCACATAATATGTTGATTGTAAATTTGTATATGTGAGCTTAGCTACTGAGCCCCACCTGCAATTTGGATGATGGATTTGGGTAAAATCTAAAAACCAGGAGAGAAGAAGCCATCAACCCATGGTTATGTTTGCACAAGAATGATAATTGTATTTTAACATTAATTACAATGATTATGTGTATTTCTTTCATATAAATATAGGAAATATAAAGAAATCACTGTATGAATGACAATTCTTTTTATAATTAACTCTCCATTTCTCTTGCATGAAAATAAATTTCTCTTTATAGTAATGTGAAATCTTCAGTTCAGAATTCAATTTCTGATTGACATGATAAGAACTTTTATTGAATCTCCCTGTTAGTGATCAATAACAGCGAACATGATTATCCTAGCTCTAGCCTCCCAACAACACGGGGGGACTGGTTCTGGGGAAGGGTGGAGCCTATTTCCTCCCCCAGACCACCCAGCCCATCCCAGAATGCACAGTTCACACCCCTGTGGGAAAAACGGTTTCCCATTCAGATCAGGTCTGTCCCATGTAAACATGATGGTTGGGGGATTGCAAGGTCACATGGTGGCATATTATAAGCAGGGTATTTTAATTGGATCCTTTACCAGTTTGTAAATAACACTATTTTTTATCCTTAAATAATCCTATAAACCGTAAATAATAATACACAGAGTTAGCGGTGGGGTCCTGATTTTGTGTCTCCTGGTAAGGTTCCATCACCTTGGAGCAGTGGGTATGCCATTGAGCCCTGTCTATATAGCGATGTGCCTATCTGGAGACAAGCAGAAACTTCAGTGAGGTTTAAAGGGTATTGCCTTAGCCAACACAGAGGGCGGGTGCGTCGAGCCCCTTCTGCTTGACTTCCGTGTGACGGAAAGGGCACGGAAGTCAAGCAGAAGGCGTCGGGGAACGAAGACTGGTAAGTAGATTTTGGGGCATCTTGGAAGCTAAAACCTCGCGAGGTGGAGGTTTACACAGCCTTTCCCACTAATATTTTCATTTAGGGGGTGGACATACTTAATCTTAGTACCTTGTGGAAATGTTTTAAAAATCGCGGCAATATCAAATAAAAGGAGATTTTATTCTATCTAAAAATCAGGGTTATATTTATAATGACCATTTTTTGTCTGCTTACAGTAATGGTTGTTATTTCCTGGATACCCAGATTAACACATATACCTAGTAAACTTTCAAGCTGATGTTCCTGGATGGATCCAGATGGTGGGAGGGAGGGGGGAAAAGACTCCCTGTGCTTGCCAGTGTCCTCTCGAGGCACAAGGAGGAGGCAGAAAACTTTGGACAAAAAGCACACTCCTACTCTTGTTTCCTGGACTTTGGACAAGCACTGCAGGACAATCATAAGGAGCAGAGTTTAAGGTAGGATTTTTTTAAACTATAACAGAGGGGCCAGTAGTGGGTTATATTTTTGTTTGGTAGATGGACATGCCCTTTAAGTTAGGAAAATAATTTATCCCTATGGTGTCCCTTAATCTCCGCATTGGTCACTAAGTAGAAATCTCCCTGTGCCTACCTTTTTTCATTGTAAATGAATGAATAACGATAGCAGCAGCCCTAACACAACTTTTACAAAATGACAGTTACCATAATAGTCAGTTAAGCCGGCTCTGAATATAAGCAAGGTACTTTTTAACTGATAAACCAGAAAACCGCCTGACTTGACATAACCAACCGAGGTTAACTTTCTCCTATAGACAGTTTTCTATAAATTTTTATAATTTAAAAGTCCCATACAAAAGACCCTAGCAAGTCCAATATACAGCCTATCGAAAGCCTTATACCTACCTAGAAAATCTCAATACACAGCCGCATAGAAAGCCTACACATCCCATAGAAATTCTTACATAGCCCAATAAAAGCCAATACAACGCCCAATGAAAGCTTATATAAGCCCAGAAAGTCCCAACAAGTCCCCTAAAACATACAGTCCCATAGAAAGCCATAACCTATAGAAGTCAATACACAGCCCCAATGAGAAGCCTTATAACAGCCCTGAATCCCATGCACAGCACGGCATACAAGTCCATTTACCCAGTCCTAACACCATAAAAGCCCATTACACAGCCCTAAGAAAGTCCATCCAGCTCCATAGAAAGTTCCATACACACCCATAGAAAGCAATCATACACAGCTCATAGAAGCTCATCCACAGCCCTATAGAAAGTCCCATACACACCCCATAGAAAGCATCATACACGCCCCATAGAAAGCTTCATCCACAGCCCAATAGAAAGTCCCATACATACCCCATAGAAAGTCCCATACACAGCCCCTAGAAGTCCCATACAAGC
This sequence comes from Hymenochirus boettgeri, assembly GCA_019447015.1. Taxonomy (NCBI): domain Eukaryota; kingdom Metazoa; phylum Chordata; class Amphibia; order Anura; family Pipidae; genus Hymenochirus; species Hymenochirus boettgeri. Next base: position 14,664 of record JAACNH010003407.1, read on the forward strand.
CCCATAGAAAGTCCCATACACAGCCCCATAGAAAGTCCAAGACCGGATTGCGAATCCTAACCGATTCCGAAGCAGATTTCTGAAATCCGCAGATCTCAGATTTAGCGGATTTTCTGGAATTCCGCTTTCTGGATTTTTTCCAAATCGCATTTGAAATTTTTAGAAATTTTGAGGATTTACGAAATTTTTTAAATTTGAGGATCTTTGAGTTTCTGTTTTTTCGCTAATTTTTTAAAATAATCCAGCCACATTGACCATGACAGCTATTTTTATCAGTGCCAACCCCCTGTTGGATCTGTGAAATATCTTTGGAGCCATGTTCGGATCCATTTCTAATGGTTATTAATAGATACTGGTGTGTTTTTTTCTAGCAATATGTGACTAGAGATGTGCCGAACAACAAAAAACCCATCCGATTTAAAATTTTTGGACTTCTGATAAAGTTCAAAATTCCAATTCGGACCCATCAAAGTCAATGGGTTCAAATATTTTTAAAAGTTCAGATAAAAATAGGTCATAATATCAATGGACTTACTGTACATGGGACCTGGGAAATGGTCTGGGGAAAACGTACAAATGAAAAGGAAGGAATGGGCAAAATCTTCAGTCTGACCATGACGGAATTTAAATTTAATTTAGAAAGAAATGTTTATTTTCTCCATTACCTACAGGAAACATTATCAGGGTTATTCAATAAAAGGTCTTCAGGGTTTATTCGATAAAAGTTCTTATCGTTAAAAATGGTGCTAATTTTGCCCCAACCAATCAGATGTTAGCTTTCAAATGTTAAATAAGATCTGATTGGTTGGGGCAAAATTAGCACCATTTTACGATAGAAATTTTATTGAATCTCCCTGTAATTGTCTTATAAAATTTGTATTCCATTGACATTTTGAGTTCTACTATTCCAGAACAGTAAATGTTTACAATTAGTCTAGGCAATTTCTGCACAGGTGACAAACCTACATTTTTTCTTGCTGTTGATGAAATGTGCTTCACATGCATTAAACACAGCAGTACATTTATTACATTTATACTGTATGTAAAAGACACACTCAGTTACTGCCCTTTCCTGTACTTCTCCCTCTTTATTAGTTTAAGTTACTGAACATTAACCGAATATAGTTCTTTACACTCTCTAATCTCAGACTTCATTGATTTTCTAGAATTAACTTGGGAGGCATTAGCCATATACCCTTCAGCTCTATTACGCATTTATAGATTTTTCTCAGTATTATTCTGTATGATTTACAAGTGAGATTTAGCAAGTAACAAACAGAGGAAAATCAATGTCATCTTAAAAACAGGTAAGGTAGACAAGAAGCAATGATGACTTGTAGGATATCCCTAAAGAAATTCTTGGCATTGGTTTTTATTAGAGATGCATGAACCTGTTGTGGTTCATTGCGCCAGCGCTTCTGCGGAACAGTGCAAGCCTTTGGTAATCAAAACCGAACATTAGCTAAACACCATTTCGGTGGCCATACTGTCCACCAATTACTTAGATCATCGGGGGGCATCTGGAACTTCTGATGAACTTTTGGCCTTTTCCAGAGCTTGCAATCGGCCCATGTCTGACCTCTTTGCCTGCCTGCCGCATACTTTCTGCAACATTTAAGAGAATCATCAGAGAAAAGAAGGCAGGGGGGAGGGTGGGAGATATGTATGCAGAGCAGTGTCCATGGTGAAGCTGTGCAGAACTTTATAAGTGTCGCAGACACACAAGAAGGCAGTGATAAGGGGAGGGGTGGGGAATAGGAGTACTCACGAAACATTTATAATTAATAAATGACAAGCAAGCACAGATAAATATGTGAGTACCGCCATTTACTTCTCTCAATCTGTAGTTTCCGAAAATCTAAGTTGTTTCAGTGAGTATAGTATAGTATGTGTTAATGTTTCGATTGGAGTTATATTATTCATTCATACTAAACCTTATTGGAAAAAATATATTGTGTTTCAATAAAACCTTTAACAAATATGTCAAGCTAAGATAGACTGAATTAAAGGGTAACTGTGGTCTCGAATTCTTCCAAACTAGTAATAATTATATAAGCCTTCCATCGAACCTTCAAAATAAAACCTAATCACATCTCTAGATAAAATTTGTGAGAAGTTATTGCTGCAAAGTTCAGCAATGTACTTCCTGGTTGAACTCTTCCTGTTTTTAGCCATGTGACCAGCTTGTAGTCATGTGACCAGCCTTTGCCTGCTTAATAGGCTTCCCTTCTCAACTGTCAATTTTTTCCTCAGGTATTACCTGATTTCCCTAGCATTAAGTCTTAACTGAGCATGCTTCTCCCCGGGGGAAAAGGGCCAGCAGAGGTAAGGTGATGTTCTCAACCTACTGGAAGCAGGAAGTTGAACATTCACCCCAATATAATTTCTCACAGGCTCCAGCCAGAGATGGGATTATTGGCTCAGTGTAAAGGAAATACTGCAGGCTTTCATTTAACTAACTTGTTTGAGACCACAGTTGCCTTTAAATGTATTTTTGAAAGAATAATTTCATCCATGGAAAGATTAATACATGGTATGCTGAACTATTAAGTTCCGTATCCTAAACAGCCATTGATCAAAATAAACCAAAGCAACGTTAATATTTATCCCGTGGTGTTGGGAAATGGCCCTGAAATACTGTAAACCAATATTAATTGTCAGGATGGATCAATGCAAATTGAAAAATGCAGAATCCCAACAGATAGCTTTATTTCTTTGGCAAGGAGACAGAACAATTATTCTGCGTGATTTGACAATGAATAGAAACACAATTACGCTGGAAATATTTGCATGCATGTGTATGTTATCCAAACTTCTACCAACTGGTTTAATAGGAATCCTGAGCCATTTGGAAATTGTATAAATAATGCCAGTTCGGTATTCGCCCCAGATGCTTTTGCAGGGAGATGCAAAAATAACACAAATTCACACTAACCTATGTACTAACATGTAAGCAAGGGTTTTGCGCTAGTTTTTGCACGAAAATTAACACTTTTCAATTGTGTCTTTAAAGCCACGCAAAAGGTTGCAACTTACCGTTAGTGTTTTCACATGGTTTCATGGTGGCAAAGGGGTTAATAGCATTGCGAAACGAGTGCAGGTAGGCTGCGAATGCAAAATTTATTGTATCTCCCTCTTAGTTCCTTTATAAGCACGGCCCATTGTAAAATGACATAAACAGCGGTAATGATTTGAATACTTGGTAATGAATGATTATTATTATATTGTGGAGTTATATACAGCGGCAGCATCTTCCGTGGCACTTTACATTCATTACAATTACCAAATTGTACAATATACAACCTATCAGTATGTCTTTGATTGTGGGGGAGTGCCGGAGGAAACACCACACGCAAGCACAGAACATACAAACTCCTTGCAGATGTGTCCAAGGGTAAGTTAAAAAACACAAGCCGCTTTGTATATTTCTAAATACACTAATGAAATTGATGCTGGTTGAAATACAGACAGCATTATGGTGAGGAAATCGGAACCTACTGTAGTTTCAACATGGAATTTCTTAGTTTTGAGTGCAGAATTTCGGTTTCAATGGACAATGTTCCTAGTTTAAACTTACTCCCAAACTATGGACTAAAAGTTGTGGTTCTCTGAACTGCTGAAATTTGGAACCAGGTTTCACATGAACCAGGTGGGGATTGAGCTCTTTAATTTTGCATCAACATTTCACTAATAGATTTGAATGGCCAGCAGTTTTTACCTGAAACCGATTTGGGTTGAAACTCTGTTACACCTCTACAAAGAACATGCCATAGCCATTTTTAAATATTACTTTAGAAATTACATACAACATCATAAATAGACCATAAATTTGACCCTATGAAATTATAATCTTTTAAAAGCTGCTTATGGCTAAAAAAAAATTGTAATTTTGACAAGAACTCAATTCACCCTTTTGGGGCAGTATTGGAAAGGTCTTGTACTGTGGGTATAGACCATCCTCTGATGACATGGCCATAAAGTAACGATCATTTTCAGTACCTTACTGCTGGTTGTAAATCCGGCCATGGGAATAAATATACAATCGCGACCATACAACAAAGTGTTGTATGTGTGTTTGTTTTTATATTCACCATAGGTTGTAGACAGGGTAGTTTACAATGCTGATAAAGGTGCAGTATCGCAAATCTGTTATTATAATGGTCTGTTAGGATATTTGAAATAAATGGAAGAAAGAGTTGTCCTGGTACTTGTACCTTAATGATCTCTCAGGTAATATCCGACGCGAGTGCTTTACAGGTTCTAAAGAATGGCGAGAACAAAAAGACATTTCATTCCTTGGAAAATTTCTGTCTTGCATTTGGCAGCATTTCTAATACTTAAACCATTTTCTTGTATTTATGAATGTACCAGGCTACCTCTTTAACATGGGAGCAGTTTTACTTTATAATGGCTTGAATTCAGAATACTGTACCATATATGTGGTATGAAAATTTACCACCAAATGCGATGTGTGGGGGGGGGGGTTAATTAATCTAAAATTAAAAAGAATCTTCTAACTTTATGTCTATTGCTAATAAATAAGCAAGAGGTAGATTAGATAGTCCTGATTTTTTTTAATTTCAACATCAAATTTTAACACCGACTTTGGACACTGCAGGGAGATTCAATAAAGTTATCGTTTAAAATGGTGCTAATGTTGCCCAACTAATCAGTGTTAACTTTCAAATGTTAAATAAGATCGATTGGTTGGGCAAAACTAGCACCATTTTAAACGATAGAACATTTATTGAATAACCCATGTATGGGGTCTAATGCAATAAGTTTGGCCCGTGTTATTTTTTTTCAGTAGCTAATCAGATGTTAGCTTTTAGCTGGGTTACTACAGTAAATAACATCTGATTGGTTCGCTGTAGAGATAAATAGCTTAGGCAAACTTGTTCACCTCTTATTGCAATCAGCCCCATGGTTTCCAAATTAACAACAACACATGTTCTGACATCACATTTCATCACACAGTCCCGCCTTAGCAATTCCAGAAATATCCTATGGATCTGCAAATTTCCACCTGAGACCAGGTTTGGTTGAAATTGGGACTTATCACTACACACAGTTGCTTTTGTCTGTGATAACTATGGTATATTAGATACAGTATATCTGCCAAAGGGGGGCTCTAAATCCACTGCTTAATAGCTAAACTCAATTGAAAATAAGTTATAAAACCTAAATGAATTTACTGTGAAAAATGTATAGTCAGTATGTATTGTATATTCTAACATCCTTTCTCTTCTTAGACTCTTTGGTGTGTACTTACTCTTTAAAGTGTGTTCTTTTAAAGCCCATGATTATTATGCATACATTCTTTTGACATCCACATCTGAACAATTTTGTCTCTAGCCTCTCTTTGTAGCATGAGCTTATCTCATTCCAAAGGTGATTTGAACTAAAGTAGCTAAGTGAATGCCTACTAACAAATTGACTTTGCCTCATTTCAATCTATAAATGAAACATGTATGCAAGCACTTACTCTGATGTTTGTGTTGCTGCATGACTTCAATCCAGTACTTGTTTTCTCAACTCAGTCCCTCAGTCCCCCAGTCCCCTGCCAGACTATCTGACTCTTTGTGATTGCTCAGTAATCCCTATGAGGCAGCATTGGGGGAGGGACTTTCCCACCATGCAGTTCACGTACCAACTGCCACCATTCCAGTAAACAAAACTAAACATCAAAAAAGATTAAGATCTAAGGCATTGATGACAGTTAAAATGTAAGATGATTCGACTAGATATTCTAAAGAAATAGGGGACAGATCAACAAAAAAATGGTACAGTGATAGTAGGGAAGAATAATATGTTCTAGAATAAGGCAATTTTAAAAAACAAATTTTCCAGTGTACATATCCTTTAAATGCTGGTGTTTGGACTGTTTACTTACTTAACGATTGTTTCCTTGCTGTAATATTGCTGTTTTTTTGTAAAAAAAAAAAAGACAAGATTTCCTTTGGTTAAAAACTATCATTAAGTAGATTTGTATAATAAATGCTTCCGAAATACTGACTTCCTGTTTGTAGGACCCTAATAGAGAACTATATGTCTTGCCCTGACCCGCGCCTGGTTGATTCAGTTGCTCAGTAGAGATCTGAGATTGACCCATAACAGCCATCAGTAGAAATTACTGTTAGGAATATTCCAAGGTAGTTGCATCCTGGGAAAAAGAAGGACCTTACAGAACCTGAATTGTCAGCTCACTATGTCAACAGCTGAGAATAGCAAAGGGTATAAAATTCACTATTTTTCAAGAAGAGAATAAGAGAACTGCTATACATATCAAACTAAGCATTTTAAAAATAATGATATTTTCCACCAAACTTTCCCTTAACACACACATATCAACTGTAAAATTAGTCAGATTGCAACCTTAAATAACAAATAAACCTTTGAACCAATTTCGTTCCAATAAAATTATTTACATGTACAATATAAACGAGAGGTAACTAACAACAGAGGCAGAGTAATTGCTAGTGGTGATTTTATTTCATTAGCTCATACACAAAATGTTTGCCCTCATGGACCCTTCCTCCAGGAGGCCCTAAACATGTCCATGTGGCCCCAAACATGTAGTGTATGAGATATATGGAATAAAGTCGCCACTAGCTGTTACTCTGTCTGTTTGTTATCTCATTAATTATACTTTATGTTGGATTTACTGGTTGCATTTGGATGGATGCATAGATTGGGGTAACTTAGATTGCCAGACACCTAGAAGTGATACATTGGTGTGCATCTAGTCCTTACCCCTGTGTTTTCTACTGGTTATACTTAGCTACACTTGCATGTGCCGGTCCATAAATTACACTTTTTCCTGTGGTCAGGCCCAGGACACAACCAGGTGGTGTGGGTGATTATGTAGCAATTGCAAACATAGGATATATTACCAGTAATCTAAGGAAAACCCAGGGGTAAGGAACTAGCAGTTTAGGTCCTAACCTTTGGTACTTATAAAGGGAAGGGGGGTTGGAGTTTAAACATTTTTAATAGTAGATGCCCTATGCACATCATAAACCCCCACAAGGGTTAAAAATGTCCGTCCACTTAGAAATATATGGAAGGTCGCACATCAAGGAAATGATAAGTGTTTTATTTATAACCATCACCTTCATCACGTTGTGTGCTGTTTATGTGTTGATGGTTTAATAAAACAATGCAGGGAGATTCAATAAAAGTTTCTTATCGTTTAAAATGGTGCTAATTTTCCCCAACCAATCATATGTTAGCTTTCAATGTAAATAACATCTGATTGGTTGGGGCAAAATTAGCACTATTTTAAAAGATAAGCAGGGAGATTCAATAAAGTTCTTATCGTTTAAAATGGTGCTAATTTTTGCCCCAACCAATCAGATCTTATTTAACATTTGTAAGCTTACATCTGATTGGTTGGGGCAAACTTAGTACACTTTTAAACGATAAGAACTTTTATTAAATAACCCTGTTATTATATCCATGGTGTGCGACCTTCCATATATTTAAGTGAGTTAAAGGTTTTTTTTCCTTTAAAATTTGATCAAAGCTCAGTGGAGCATGTGCTAAATCTCTCTGAGCTTTCACTTCACTCATGGAACATTCTGTATCTATCTTTTAGAATATTTCGGTTGAGCAATGATCTGAGGTCTGTAAGTAAAATGGTTTTTGGTTTTAAGGGGTTTACTACAATCTTTTTTAGGCATGGACATTCCCTTTAAAAATCGCAAAAACGTTTAATGGCAAAAAAAATTATAAAATGATTTTGAAAAGCATAATGATGCTTCCCTAAAATATAAAGCCTTCACACTTATTCTACCCTGACATGGGAGGAGAGAAAAATAATATGCGTCATCATTAGCAATTAGAAGATTGTACCATACTACTACACATAGTTAAAGGGCAGTCCACCCTTAAAATGTCCCCCATATCATAGTAGATCTTCCCCAGCCCCACCGCTATAAATAAATTTAAGAAAGTGCCCCGATGTTTACTTACCTTCCCTCTCTTCTCCGACGCCCTGCCCGGCCTTCTGCTTGCAAGACACTGCAAGCAGGGGGTGGGCCGGCAGCCACGTCCGTGATTGGCTGAGAGGCAGCCAATCACGGACGCGGCTGCCAGCTTCTCAGAATGCCGGGGGAGAGAGGGAAGGTAAGTGAGTTCGGGGGTCTTTCTTAAAATTATTTTTAGCGGTTGGGGCTGGGGGAAGTATACTTGATATAGGCAAGGGGTTTATGGTAGGGGGAGGGATCGCAAAACGGGAGGGAGAGGGAGGGGGGGGAGGGGGAGAAGGGCTGGCAGTACACATGCCAAACTTCTCCCGGAGGCGAGACAGGAGGCAAAGTCCTATATGGACTTTGCTATCCTCCTGGTGGGCAGTTTTTGGACTGGTTGGTCTACAGGAGAACCATTGTGCTGGGATGAGAGGTAAGGATTTTATTACACTACATGGTGGGGTCATTAGTGGGGGATTATAGTTTGGGGGTGGACATGCCCTTTAAAGCCTTTAGAATACTAGTAACTAGCTGATGATGGTGCTCTCTCTTCACTATTCAAATGTGTTGTATTGCATTTATCCAGCATTATCTAATGCCAAAACATTTAATATACTTTCTGTACATCTATAACTTCACTTAAGATCCATGTGACTAATAAAAAAACACAACATATTGTGTATGCGAATGAAATGGGATTCTAACAAAAAACTTGAGTCTTAAAGCCAAGCATCACCCCTTTTTCCTAAAACCCTTTAAGTTTGATGTTATTCCTAAAAAGTACATCGTGTGTTGCCAACTCGACATTTTGTTATAACATAGACCTCCCAATCCCTTGTGATATTTTCCTATAGGGTCACCACCTTTGACTTTAAGACCCGAACATGTATGAAAAACATGACAATTTCAATATTGTGCGGCTTCAGCCCTCACATGCTGCTCTCTTACATACTCTGAGGCCTACATTCTTCTTTTCCAAGTCTGTGCTGTTATTTATACACAGCCAAAGGAGATTTTTTAATTACTTTGAATGTGACAATCCTGTATATTCTGTATTGCTGCGTCATCAGAAGTCACCCGGACTTTTTACTACTTCCTGTCTTTCATTTCTTTAAGATCTCCTAGCTGCAGTGCCTAGTTGCCTGTTATGCATTTAACTTAGTTTCCCTATACTCTGGTTGTGTGCTTTCAGTTTGTCTCTTGTTTTTTACTCTGCTTTGTTCCTGACTATTCTACGGCTACTGCCTGACAATCATTTTGTCCTTCATTTGGATTTGACTGACTTCAGTGCTTAGACTCTGGCCAGTCCCTGCTCTGAGTTTGCTAATCTTTTGTACTTCAGACTCTGATTCTCCTTAGGCTACATTCACACAGGCATTATTCTTAAACAGTTCGATGTTTGCTCTACATGTAGCGATTCTCCATTGGTGACCGCCAGGTAACCCACTCAGGAAATGTCAGCCAAAGTATTCTTGTCTGCACTGTTTTTTTTTTTAGTGTACGCTGCCAGTGTAGATATTTTGCACTTAGACCCCTGAGGGCCACTGTGTTCATCCTAGCCGTGTGGCCTCGACAAACAGGGGCTTCTCTATAGGTGAAAGAAAGTAGTGGAGATGCGGATCTACTACACTGAAGGTACACTTAGAGACATTGGTGTCGTTACGTAAAACATAAAACACATTCAACTAATATTTCTTTTTACCCAACCAAATAATATTTTCTATTTCCACAGCATAGAGGATGAAAAAGCACTTGTGTACATTATCTAGACATGAAGCCGACAAGAAGAGAGTAAACACTATTGGCCAAGGTGACTGAAAAAAAAACAATTAAGGTCATTCGAACCATATGCTTTTGTAGTCATGCATCTGTGAATGCCACAATGGACTTAAATATAGCATTAGTGTTTAATCTAATTTTGTGGTTTTTTCAATTAAGGACATATAGCTACCCATCTAATCTCTATATTGAAGCTCTGTAAAACAGTACTGGTTATAGTAAATCAATAGCTTGCTATTCTTACTCTAAAGAAAGTTATTTTTAGGTTCTATACAACCACATTGCTGTATTCAGTGCCTGCAACCATCCGCTACCAAGATCTTTCAGACCTTAAATTCCTAGAAGTCAAATTAAATTAACACTAAAATTAAGACAAAGGTCTCCAAAAGATGCAGCTTTGTCCCATTGATGTATATCTTTTACATATAGATTGAATAACAACTTCCACTGCTCTGCCTTTGCATGTCATGTACATTAGAAATATAACCTCATAATTCATAAAGGACATAAATTAGGTTTAAATTAAAAAAAAAAAAACATTTTGCAAGTAAATGTTTTTTTTGGCCCTTTATATTTCCTGTGAAGCTCCATGAGTGAACAGAAAAACTTTTCATGCTGGAGACAGCCAAGTAAGATGCAATATATTACTGCAGAGCTTAGATAAAACAGAAAACCAAATGAAAAGGGAGAGAGTGCCTTGGCACAGGTTCAATCCTACTGAGTATAACATTAACTAGATATTATATCATATAATATATCATTCTGTATATGTTTACATTATGAGGAGCCTAATTAAATTGAGCGTAGAACAAAGTCCCAAATGCACACACACCTGGTTAGGGTACAAACGTCTCAGACCCCACACCTATGGGTTAGGAATATCGTATACAGTAGATGAGGAGTCGCTCCTCCAAAAGTAAATGTGTTTAATAGTGACCGCACAAATATTAAATCACAACTTTGGGGGTGTTACCTCACCTGAGGAAGGGGTAACACCTCCGAAATCCTGGGATTTTGATGTTTGTGGTTCATTATTAACATATTCACTCTCTCATCCTATACCATAATAAAACTATATCCTTTAACTGGCAAGTTAAATTATAGCAATTCAATGGTAGCATTTGTTTTTGTAATTGAAAGATTTTAGATGTTAATTTGTTTCTGGACCTATATGAAAACTTGTTTTGTGCTATAACTGAAGAAATAAAGAAGTTTTAATGAAATAACCTATATAGCTTATTAGCAAATGTTGATTCATATTAATACAACGATCAAAATAACTTACTCGGATAAAGACTTGCTATTAGTATTAGTAGACATATAAGCTCCTTAAAAATGTGATGTTAAAACACATCAAACAGGATTTTTTATTCTCCTGATACACAGCTTCAGTATATGGTCCTTGCTTAAATTCTTAAGTGTCACGGGAGAAACATTTCTTCTCATGTACAAGGCTTTAATTGTTTTTGCTGCAGAAATGCACATCAGGATCCCCTGGTGTTGATAGGGATGTTTAACCTCTTAAAGTAATTATTAATAACCGTATCATGACAATACATTTTAATATTCCAACAATCTAATCGCACCTCTCACTAGAGGCAGTGAGAGCTGATTCTTTCTTCCACATAATATGCTGTCAATACTGTTTGCTTTAAATGAAAACAAATAACGTTAGTGGTAAAATTATCACCGTTCTTGTTTTATGGATGCTATCAAATATCATTCATTAATTCTTGTATCTAATAAAACATTAATTAACACACTGAATTATTATTGTGATTAAATTGAGGCATATAATGTGTCCAAGCATCAAAAGCTGCCTATAAATCCACCAAAGTAATCAACTGGATAACAGTTCTCTTTTGGTCTAATAACAACAGTGTAATATCAACATTCACTTGTTACCATCCCATAAAAGCCATCAAGGGCAAACAGGATTTTAGCATGGAAACAAAGCAAAGGGAAAAACCAAACAGCAGTTAGTTCTTAATAATGTGATAATACTTTCCTATAAAGTGACATGTCATTTTAAGAGCGGGTGGTGTGTTTAGCTCTCTCTGGCACCTTAAACATCAGGAAATCCACACAGCCCCCCCCCTCTCTTTCGCTGTGTTCCTTAAACCAATTTGCAATCATATCAGCTGTCGCACTGTTACCAAGATGAGCCATAAAGCAAAACACTCAGCAATAGTCCAGGAAAACCAGCAGAGCATCTGTGCAAATGCACTTCTCAGAGCATAAGGATATCTAGAATACAATTAACAGCAAGTGTGGTGTTTGTGTGTGTGTTTATAAAACAGATAACATGGAATATTTCCTATTTATCATCTAAATATCATTCAGACTATAAAAAAGCAGTGAGGCCAATATGTCCAGTTCAGATTTCCCATCAACCTCCTCTCGTCTTTTCATCCAGCAGCTGCTATATATAGGAATAAATCATAATAACCAATGCCTACGTTTCTGGATGGAAGTAGCCCCGGATAATAGCCATAGTAGCCTGTGATCAGTAGGATCCTGTCTTCTATAGTGCCACACCGTTGGATGTTCTTTGATCCTCCATAGAGAGTCTACTTCAGCTTAGTCCCAGAGAGCACAGCCTGTCCCTATAGTATGGGGAATGATTAGGGCTGCTGTCGCCCAGGTTGCTGAAACTACACACAGCTCTGACTGCAATGGGATATCAACCTTCCAACGAGCTGCTGCTTGATAGACACAGTAGGGCAGAGCTCCTCAAGGTGCTGCCTGACAGCCAGATCCCTTCTGGTTACTGATTGTCTCCAACGGGGTATCAGTATGCCGGTTCGTCTGTGCTCGTGGTCGTGTCACTTGTGTTCTCTCTCTAGGTTACGTGTGTGTGTGTGGAGAGTAGGACGGGTTTTCAGCAGCACCGATTACCACCCATACATAATCCGCCAGTCATCTGAACTGGGACAGGCAAGCCAGGGGGCGCTCTAAGCTGCTTTGTGTGAAGCTTATTTGCATGTTTGCAACCAAACCGAATGATCCCATATAACAGTATTCTTCATTTGTATTGAATTTACAGCTTCATTATGATACAATATTCACTGTAAAAGTGATATCGTGATATGAAATCTATACTAGGACCTTTTCCTCTTATATATATGCATCAGCTCAACACTGACTCCCCTTCTTATCAGTTAATGAAACGCATAGCTGACTGACTATAATCACAGGAGGAAAAACTCCCATTCTCTTCATTGAATTCCACAGTTTTTCATCTCTATATGTTCCACTAGGTAAAGGTTTCCAGTCAGCTCTATGTTCTAGTGTCTAGGTGCTACCAAAAACACTGTCTGAGCCCAGGTGTGTGCAATGCGCAGGTCTGGACAGCGGACGCATGCACATTCTTATTTTTATAATAGTAGATAAAGTAAACTAAAACCATAAAATACCGCGGCAAATATGGTTTTGCAATTAACCGTACGGTATTAGCTTATGCAAACAAGTGTTCATCGATAATCATTGTGATTAATTTTTGCAGCTCTTCGTGAATCTTACAACCAGCTTATAGATGAAAAGGGGTATATGGGCGCCATTTAATAACTACTTACAACCAAATATATAAGACAATAAAAATTATTTGGAGATCCCTGGCCTGTGTCATATAAATAAATGCTTATGAACTACATCCTGATATGGTTTGTAAACTTTCTAAATTATTTTTTAATATTGTATTATACATCAACTGAAATCATTAACTATTTCATATACATGATCCCTTAATTAGGAGCAGTCTGCAAGTACACTGTAGCAAAGCAATTCAGAGTCTTAAGCAACCAATCGGAGTCTCACAGGCATCCTTGTTCGCCACTCTATGACAAAAAAATACATAAAACATACAATAATACATTTAATAAACATAAAACAGGAGATACCATTGAATTTGTGCGAAAACACCCCATAGGAGGAGTGTTGAATCACTCTCTGTCTCCCTTAAAACGAATAACAGGTGACTGTCAGGTAATCGTGGTACTGCAACCCAACTGCTATTTTTAAGTTCTTTTCTGTTTTGTAACATGAGATTTTATGTGGGTGCCCCCCCTCTAAATGAGGGAGGGAGACACGATACTTTCTTAAAAAATCTCTGAGGTTTGGTTAAGCTTGAGCATTTCACGAGGAGGCGCAGGGAAATCAGCACCGAATTATTGGTTGTGGTGTGCAGCAATCACAGCCTTGATGGCTCCATGAGGTAAGAGCCATGTTACTCTGCCAGAGTTGAGGCATAATTAACGTAAAGGACAGGTCCATCAAAAGAGAAAACCTACTCAGTTTGTGTATTAAATTGAGAATGGGGGGTAAGGAAGCTAGTGTCTGACCTCGTTTCTACAGGAAACCCAGGAACTAAGATGAAACATTACTGAGACTCCTTATCGCTCCCTTGCAGAAGACTCGTCTCAACAGGTCGCAACTATTTAAAACTATACAATAGCGTGCATGAGCGTTGTTTTCACCAAGCGCAGATAATCATCCTTTCCCTTGAGCCTAAAATGATAACGGGCCGGGGGTTTGCACATTACCCGACATCTAAGAACACTCTACACGGAAATAGACGTTCATTACACAATCGTGGGGCGTGCTCTGTGATCAACATTTGTATTCAACCTTTACAACACTGCACACCATCTCTACAAGCTCACAAAGCCAAAACTAGGTGGCAAGAGCAGTTGGTGACCGAAAGGAAGATTTTCACGGTAACACCTTCTGGAACAGGTAAGCATTGGCAAATGGGGTTGGGTTCGTCTAGTGCTGTATACAGGTTTGTTGAGGGCATGTCCACACCCACTACTGAAATTAAACCCACTACTGACCCTACTCGTATAGTGTTAAAGTAAAAAAAAACTTTTCTTTAATACATAACAGCACTGC